>VWYE01024470.1:0-32697 GCA_013398995.1 Alaudala cheleensis
TTGGTGGGGTTTTTTTTGGTGGGGAAGTGAAATGGAAAACCACCGTGTTTTTGCTTTGCGCGTGTTCTTGTTCCGCACAAAATTTGGTGTTTGCCACAAATCTGTGCTGGTCCCCCTTCAACAAAAAACCTCAGAATTGAGCTTCTTGTTTTTTGGTGGGTTTTTTTTTTTTCCTCATGGCCTTTCCTGCCCCATTCACAGCCCTTCCTGATGTGAACTCCTCATACTGATCCACACAAAAACCCTCCCTGGGTCTCACCTCACACACATCAACCCCAGGCACTGACTCCTGAAGAAGCGTAGCCCTGATTTCAGGGTTTTGTAAATAATGAGGAGCTGCCCAGCACAGCCAGCACAAAGGGCAGGAGAAACTACTGAGCTTGTCCTTGAGGCTTTCAGGAGAGCAGTGAGGACTCAAGCTGAGCATCAACAGCAGAGCCTGAGGCCAGTCCTGCACCCTGTGCCGCCCCTGGGCTGAGCAAGTCCAGCCTCCTGCTGTCCCTGCAGGGAAAAGGGAGCTCAAAGAGCAGCAGCCAGCTTTCCCTTAATTGCTCAGAAACCACGGGGGGATGTGGCACATTTATTTATATATTTCACTTCCTAAAGAATGTCCCTCCCTGGATCCCCAGCGCCTCCAGGATGAGACACGAGGCTGAAGAGCCCAAATGTGCCTTGCTGGATTTCTCCTCCTGCTACATTTCTTTGTTCTCTGGGAATTCAATGCATTTTCTCAAGTTTAGCCTTCGATTCACTGCTCACCCTCCTCGTCAGGAGTGCAGGGATCGATCGTAAATCAGCTGAGGGAAATACTCAAGTCATTACCAAAGTAGCTGGATTTTCATCCCTGATTAAGGCTTAGATAAATGAGTGCTCCAACTGATATAATTAAGGAGACAGACAGGGGGACAGCTCAGGAAGCATGCAGTAATTCTATTTTTAAACACATCTCTGTACTGATATATAACAGGGGAAGTAAATAAGTATCTAATTTAAATTCTGCCGGCACAATTAGAAATATTAATCTTAACATGAGCAATGATCGCTCATTTTGGTGCTTTGCAAAAGCTTTTCCAGCTGGCAGAGATTAATGAGGGCTCAGGTTGTGAGACCCAGCCTTGGTTTCTCCATCACCTGGGCTATGGGATGTGTTGGACTTTTGTGGGCCCACACCTTGAAGGGAGAAATAAATGCCTTTTCTCTTGGTTTTTACCTCCTTTTGGCTCCTCAGAACCCTTGCTCAAGCTAAAAACCAACATTATTTTGGGAGCTATAAACAAGAGGAGGAGATGGGTTTGTCAGGAGACTTTTTGCTGGTAAAACACTCTGTGAAATGAACGATAATGAAAGATCAGCACTCGAGAGATTTTGCCACCGCTGCCTTTTATGGAAGTCTATTATTACAATTATTGTGGATTTAGTGTTCCAAGAGTGCACCTGGCACCTCGCAGGCTCATTTTCTCAGGCTGCAGCATCTTCAGGGACCCTCTGGAATGTGCTGAGCCCTTCTATTATGCAAATCAGCAATTCCCAGGTGTGCACATCCCTGCACTCTGCACTAAGATTGCCTTTCCCCATTTGTGACCCATTAGCTCAGAGCTCAGGATCCTGCACTTGGGGAGGAAATTGGGAGAGGAATCAGGTTTATCTGTGGTGCAGCCCTGCTCAGGGGCAAGGGGCTCAAAGATCCTCTCCTGCATCACCCATCCCCTCTGAGCCCCACTTTCCCAAAGGCTGCTCCTGTGCTTGGCATTTCCTTGTCCCTCCTCTCACCTTCTCTGGTCCTTTTGCAAAAAACCTTTGCAATCCAAACCAGAAGCCAAGGATGTTTTTTCTGTTTGGGATTACATTCGTTTTGGGTGGTTCTTTGGGGGAAGAACCCAAAGAACTGCTGCTTCTGCTGCTTTTCCCCCACCCACATCCCGGTGTCTGTCCACGAGCCGTCCCTTCCCATCCCATCTCTCACCGTATCTGCTGATGGATGTCCGGGAGATGCTGGCAGAGGCAGGGATGTTGTAGGAGGAGGTTTGCTTGGGAACCAGAGCCACCACGGAGCGGTCTGACACCTGGGGAGGCAAAGCAGGAGGAGCTCAGGGGGGGTTCCCTGTCCTCTCCATGATCCCTGGCTGCTGATCCAGCAAATCCTGGGCAGGGGAGTCCAGGACACACTCCCAGCCTGGCTGAGCCCTGTGCTGGGTCAGGCCACAGCCAGAGCCTGAAGGAAATGAGGGATAAATCAAAAGACGTGGCAAAGATGCTTTTGGTCGTTCTGATTTAAGATTATGCCTTGCCCAATAAAAATGAGAATCTCAAGAATTGTTGTGATCCAATTAAAGTAACAATGCAGGGGGAATAAAAGGGCTGTAATAACGTTATGGGCCATAAAACATTCCTATTAAACCATTTTTTATTTTAGCAATTTTTACGAACTTTAAGAGTTTGATTTATGGCGGAGCAAGTCATAAAGCCATCTTTCAGGGTATTTAATTGTTATCCCTTTACTGCTCCAGAGAAGGAATTAAACACTGGGAAGTCAAACTATAAATGAACATTAGCACTAACAAGGTTTTGTTACAGCAGATTTTAGTAGCCATGTTTAATTTTATCCTCCCCATAAATCTGCTAGTCACTGGAAGTTTTCTAACTTATTCCCCTTAATTAAGGATCTCCAGGTTTCCAGGGAATGGGCCTGAGTGGCTTTTAATTTTGAACTTGTGACCTGTGGTGCAGCACAGTGAGGGAGCAGAGAGTCACCATGTCTTGCCAGGGCCCAGCAGATACTTTTTAGAGGCTCAGCACACAAAAAAAAGCCCCTTCCTGCTGCAGGAATTGCTTTTTGGGGTTAAATCCTGCATTATCTGTCAGAAGTCTCGTGATGTTCTCAGCACTGACCCTGTGAGCTGAGGTTTTTTGCTCCCCCAGCAGCTCCAGGGGTTTGTACACTATCAAGGTGAGCTGCACTGTGCTGCTCCAAGGCTTTGGGCTCCATCCAGATAAAAGGTTTCGCAAAAATCCGAGTAATTATTATTGTTGATGATAGTGGGAAATAATAGTTACTTGTGTTTTGCGGCACAAAAGTGAGATTTTCTAAGCAAAACACTCCGAACACCTCCATTATTTCCTTTGCTGCTCCTGCCTCACTTCATCCCATTTATTAACTCAGTGGAAGAAGTGATCAGCACTGATATTATTTTCTCAGGCTGTTATTAGCTGCCACTCCAACTCCTTTTCCCCGGGGAGAAACCCGAGCCCAGGGTGCTGCCGTGCCGGATCCATTTCCACCAGGGCTGTGCTTAACTGGGAGAGAGGCACTAAAAATCCCACAAACACACACACACACAGAGAAGAGCCCTGTCACTCTGTAAATTTGGGGTGGAATGGCTGCTGCCAGCCCAGCCCCAGCAGCTGCAGCCCAGCCTCAGGTGGAGCAGGCGCTCGCTCCCACAGGGCCCGCGGGACACGCTCGCGGCTCCCTGGCTGCTGCACGACTTTATAAATATTCTGATTACTCTACAAGCTGGAAACACGGGGCACAAAGCACCTTAAAGGCAGGGGAATGAAAAGCTGGGGAGGGGGAGAAGGGAGCCCAGGCCACGGAGCTGTGTCAGCGTGCAGCAGCGAGGGCGCGGTGACCATCCCAGCTCCACAACGCCCTCTCCTCCTAAGCCTCATTTCCCACCCAAACCTTCCCTTTCTCCTTCTAATTTTTCATTGAAAGCAGTTTCCTGGTCTCCTGGCCTCTCCAGACTCGCAGGGGCTGACAGGTACTCATGCTCTGCTGCCTCTGAGTTAACCCTGCGTGAGCCACTGTAAATCATTCGATATTAAATTCAGTGTTTCATTTTTTCCTGAGTGAAACCACACGGGGTAAGACTCTCCCATGGAGTTTAATAGCCATGAAACCAAAAGGATACGACACAAATGTAATACAATTCCTTGCCATGTACAACAGCTCCAGAGAATTTAACAAAGAATTGCACTTATTTAAGCTACACATCTATTTTTATAAATGAAGAAATAAGCAGGAGGTGCACAGTTCTCTCTATAATTTCCTGAAGTGGTTCAAAGCTATTAGAAAGGTGAATATTGCTCTTTAATTTGGCTTGTGTACGTGAAGGCTTCCCATGAAAAATGCATCTGATCAGTTCATTGTGTTTTTGTGATTCTAATGTAGAAAACAAAAGCCACGGTGTGAAAACCCAGCACCCAGGTGTGGAGCTGGGAAACCCTTGGGATTAAATAACCACCCTCAGGGCACAATGAGGGGGAGCAAGGTGGTTTGGAGCCCTGGAGCTGCAGGAATGGGGCTGTGGGGAACGGATCCCGGGAATCAGGAGCAGGGAATTGAGGCCCAGGAGCCTCTTGCAGCCTCCCAGGTGCCAGCACCTGTCCAAGGGACACACCTGGGATGGGAACCTGGGCTGAGCATCTCCCAGCTGCACAGCCAGGGATCTCTCTGCCTTCAGAGCAGAATAAAACAGCTCTGAATAAAAGATGGGCAGAGCTTTGCAAAGCAGCTTTCATTTCTCCCCTAGAAATCATCTTGACTACTGCTCTGGAAATCCACGTTTATTTTAATGGCCTGAACCACACCTGGTTCATGTGTCACACTCCTGTTAAACAGTGAGACAGCAGCACTTGGAACTCCAGTGATTTTACACCCTCTCAAAGCTGGGCTTTTTACCCAGGTATTTGTTTTACTGTGTAGTCCTGGAACATCTGCATTTTTGATACCTAATAAAAACTTCTATTCCAACAGAAAAAAACCCCAAACTGGTAAGAATAAAAAAGAAAAAGAATAAAATATATATATTGCTGCGAGCTTTTGGCACTTTTCCCCCTGACAAGTGAAAAGAATTTGGCTTCTCTTTAATGACTGAGACAGCTCCGTTGGGCTGAGCAGAGCTGGGGCCAGAGCAGGCAGCCTCCTGTCACTACCTGGCTGGATGTTTGCCTGCCAACTCCTCCTTTCTTCCAGAGCAAACCTGACATTCAAATGGCAGCGAGAGCTGCAGCATCTCGAGTGCTGCGAGGATTTTGTTTATTTTAAGGGGAAGCTTTTGGCTCAGGTTTTCCCACAGGCACTGGAATGGAAGTGCTCCCTCCCCCAGCATCCTGCACACATCACACAAGCACAGCTTTCACTTGTGACTTCCTCACGATGACTTTTAAAGATCAAGGCATAATAAAGTCTCGCTGCTTCCCTGCAATGTTGGTTAATCCCTTGCAACTGTCAGGTAAAACAGATTTTTAGGAACAATGGAATTAATCTGCGCAACTCCTCCGACATTTCGCGGTAATCTGTGTTTAAATCCTGGGGGCTGCCTGGAAAAGCTGACCCTGGAGGTGCTTTTTAACATGCACTGTGCATATTGATGGCACTCCCCTGCCTCGATTGCAGGGCTCCTGTCAATACTGGCTCCCATTCAAGTCCCCCAGCGTGAGTCAGGCTGATGGACTGGAGATGCTGGATAAACAGGGAGAGATGCCAGATTAAATACTAAACACTTCTGGGGAGGTGGTGATGGACAGGAGTAGGTTACAGGTCCCCATTAATGCACTTATCCTGTGCTGCAGGCAGGCTGCGAGGGAAAGCCTTTGATTCCCTGCTACCAAACCTTCCTCAGCCCCCTCCTTACCTCTCTTCCCATCTTCTGCTTTGATTCCCTGCAACCAAACCTTCCTCAGCTCCCTCTCTTCCCCTCTTACACACTGTAAGGAGCCCTTCTAATGGATCTGCCCTATCCAGAAGCTAAAGATGGCAAGAATTCCTTAGGTTTTCTCACCTACCCTGAGCATCGTCACTGCCTGGCTTCACCTTCCTGTGACTTTCTGCCTCCCCTGCTGCACTCCAGGCTGTCCCAGACCCCCAGACAAAGTCCTGAGCCCTCTGTGCTGCCCTGCACAGACCCCTCATGCCCAGCAGTGTCAGCTCAGCCCCTGCACTGCTCCCTCTGCCTCTCTCCCACGCCTGGCAGGTTTAATTTAGCCAATTTTCAACTCTGCTGCTTCCTTTGAGCTCCATGTCAAGGTTGCTTTCCCCCCTAATGCTGGAGCACATGGAACCCTTCTGGTTTGTCACACAAACGTGACCTCCCTGTCTGTCTGGGCAGAGGAGACACGTGGGAATCAGGTTCCTGCTGCTCTTCTCCCTGCCTGGCAGCTTTCTGGGAGCTGAGTCCCTCACCTGATAGTGCACCAGGGTGTTGAGGCGCTTCCAGTCCCCCTCGATCTTGGTGGTGATGTCCTCATCCTGCAGCACCACCCGGGCGATGCGGCCCTGCCGCCACTCTGGGGACAGGGAACAGCCACGGTCAGAGGGGGGCCAAGCTCTGCAAACCCCCCAGGAATCACCCCCCCAGCCCCTCTGATCATCCCCCTCCCACTGGATCCTACCCAGATCCATGTCGACAGCTCTGGGTCTTTGGGAATAGGGGACGTTTTTGTACACGGCATCCAGGATCTTCTCCTTGACTTGGGTGATGGTGTCGCAGTTCAGCACCTTCACAGGGATCTCTGGGCTGTTCTCGTTGTCTGGGTTCACACAGTTCAGGATCTGCAAGAGAACAACCACACCACGCTCTAAAGGAGAAGTGTCACCACGTGTCACAACCACCCCTTCCCATAAACAACCCCACTGCAGCCCTAAATGCATCACTGCTAGTGCAGCTGTAATATTGACAGTTATTGCTGAGGGAGGAGCCCTGGATGTCCATTTTCCCTGCAGGAGGGCGGTGCCCAGAGCACAGGGACACCAAACATTCCCCTCACATCTGCCTTCCCAAAGCTGCAAAGTGGGGACACACCCGGCTGGGACACGGCTCCTCACTGCCCAGGATTGCCCACGCCTCAGGCAGCGTCCTGCTCCCTGCTCCAAGGGCCAGCACAGCTGGGGGACAGCAGGATTTGTCACTCACCAGGGTTTTGTACTCAATCTGCTGCCGGATGAGCTTGTCCTCGCTCAGGGAGTACCGCGCCTCTCCCGTGATGGCATCGATGGGGCCCTTCTCCATCTGCTGCTTGATGGCACAGTAGAGCATGAACAGGGGCTCTCCAGCACATTCCTGCACGGGAGGAGGACACCAGAGCTCAGCTGGGGTGAAGGTGCCTCTCCTCCGGGGCTCCCAGCACAGGATTCCTCCCAGCACAGGCTCAGCCCCACTGACTCAATCCACATGTGCTCTGGGCTACCAGCAGCTCCTGGAGAGCACAGCCAAAAACCCATGAGCTCCACTGCTCCATGGCTGTGTTGTTTTTGGCAGGGCAAATCCCTCCTGTGTCTATATGGCTGTTAAAAAAAAATATGGAATTCGAGATCTCCATCTCACTGTTCACTCCCCTGGAGCAAATTCAGTGGGGCTTCCAAAGCCACAAATTAAGTTAAAAACTATGGAAGCCGAGGCACGGAGATGTGAGAATCTCCTTTAAGTACCAAAGAGGTGCAACAGAGCCTCCTGTACGTGGGAATTACTCCGGGAGACCTGAGGCTTGGGGAAGGCTGTGGAGCAAATTTCCACCTCTGCTTCCGTGCCACTCCATCCTTTGGAGCCCGATGGAAGAGTTTCAGCCCCAGGAGCAGCCCGGGGGTGGCAGGAGGGTGAGACAGCAGGGCAGGAGCGGGGTCCCGGCCCCGCCTCTCCTTACCTTGAGGAATCGGTGGAGCAGGAAGGCGAACCAGTTCGTCAGCATCTTCTCGGCCACAGACTCGGTCCTGGGGGAGGCAGGAGGGCGCACATCGCACACGGAGCCCCCAAAGACTCGGCACCCCGGGCCAGCAGCGTGAGGCCAGCGCTGTCCCCGTCCCTGCAGCGCTGCCAGCGCCCGCCCCAGCTGCCAGCCCGTCCCAGCCCTGATGGGGCTGGTGACAGCCAGCCTGGTGACACTCAGCTCCTCGCACGTGGTGCAAATTACAGCCTGGCTCAGTAAATCACTGGGATTTACAGCAGCTCCTGGCAATCAGGGACAGCCGAGTGACAATGGCAGGGAAATTGCAGCTTTCTCCCCAGTCCCACCCAGTGTCCTCTCCCCACATTGTGCCCGAGATTATCTCTAATTTAAATACAATGCCTCCTAATGATAGTTTTTAACGCTGCCTCTGCAGGACCCGGAGGCTTTTCTTAAAGCTCCACAGCCCCTTTTCCTGCCATGGGATGGCTCAGATTGGACCCCAGCCCCGTGCAGGGAGGAGCTGCTGTGCCGCAGCCTGGGCACCTGTGACCATGTCCCAGGCCAGCTGTGACCATGTCCCAGGCCAGCTGTGACCATGGCTCAGCACCACCAGCCTTCCCCTCATGGATACCAGGATCTGATCCAAATTCCAGCAAGCAAAGAGGGATGAATGCAGTTCCCTGCATCCTTTCCTCTGGGGACTGATCCCTCTGCCCTCAGCACGAACCAGGTCACCTCTTCCTCGACCTGGAGAGGGTCACACCTCATCCAGACCCATTTTCCCCATTCTTCTCCTTAAATGAGGGGCTGCCCCTTGCTGTGAATCCCCACAGCATTCCGGGTGCTTGGAATTACAAGCACACCCCAAAGAAAAACAGGGCTTGATTCCAAAGCCAAGCAGATCGAGAATAAACAGGAGCCAGAGATTTCAACAAACAAAAACTGACACCAGTCGGCCAAGAGACCTGGGGTCACATCATCCATCATCTCCTAGGATGGCAACATCTGCCAGGAATTCGTGAAAATGTCTGCAGATCCCCAAAGAATTTAAGCCTGAATTGATTAACTGCCTAAAAATTCATCCTACAAATTGACACACACATCCTTCTCCTGCTTGAAATATTTCAGGCACCCAATTAAAAAGAAGCACCAGCACCCTTCCAAACAGCCCTAGAAAATGGAGAGGCAGTGACACAAGCCAGAGAAGAGGTGAAAAACTCAGAAAATAACACATTCAGGACTTCAGGGGGAATATTAATTTAATAAACTACTTTGTTAATAGAATATTAAATGAAGAATTAGCAAGTCTCCCAATTAGCTGCCTCACAGCCCAGGGCCTGGCCTTTCTCCTACACATGGGGGGCTCTGCTGAGCCCCCAGATCTGCTGAACCCCAAAATCTGCTGCCAGCTTTTGAGCTGCCCCTACCAGCACTGGCCTCTGGATGCTGTTAAAGATCTGCTTCAAAAATAAAAAATAAGCTCCTGGAGATCACCAAAAGAGAATCCCCAGGCTTGGAGCAAACCCTTCTCCTGCTGGCCACAGAATGGGAGGGCACAGCACGACCCAGAGATGATTTTCCAAAGGAGCCCAAAGCTGCTCCGCCAGCAAGGCAAGAAAACAAACCTAAACAAAACGAGCTGAGAGAACCCAAAAAATAAATATGTATTTTATTAATTCTCCCTGCTCTATGTAGGTCTCCAAACTGCTGTTGCCAGCAACCAGAGCAGCTGTTTGATTTAATGTCAACTTTCTTGCTGTCTCCCGCGAGGGGCAGTCGTGGAAGGAAGAGAGAGAGGAAAGCAAGGAAGAAAGAGGGAAAGAACTGAGTGTCAGTTATCAACTGCTGCCACCAGAGAGCTCAAAATGTTTTAAAAAATAGGGTTTCACTTCATGGCTGATCACTCCTTATTAAGTCAGAGCAAGGAGCTCCAGGCTGGGCTGGAATATCCAGGCACAGGGTTGGGATGGGTCTCCAGCCCAAGGTTTGATAGGACCTGGAGTATCAGGACAAGGAATAAAGCTTTTAAACTAAAAGGGAGTCGATTCAGACTAGATATAAAGCAGGAATTTTTTGTAAGGGTGGTGAAACACTGGCCCAGATTTCCCAGATTGGTGGGAGGTGCCCCATCCCTGGGAATATCCAGGTTCCCTGTGCAATCCTGGTGCAGGACAGACAGCCCAAAGGACAGACAGCCCACAGCCTGGCTGTGCAGGGAGGAGGGGGGCACAGCTCTTATCACCACCCCTGTGTTTTTTGGAGCTCCAGGAAAAGTCATTATTGATGGCTGAGGCACGAGACGCCTTCCCAGCGACTCGTCAAACCACGGGGGAAATTAAGGCGGCTTCCTTGGCTGAGATGAGTTATTGCCTCCGCAAACACAGCCAGATTTAAAGCAATTTCCTGTCAAGTATATTCATTGTGGCTGCAGGGACCCCTGAAATTTTCCTGGAGCTGTGAAATCCTCCCCTCTCTCCAGTGTGATGCCAGCAGAGCCCCAGCACAGCCAAGGGGCAGCGCTGGCCGAGGCCAGGCTCTGCAGGACCCCCGAGGATGTGGAGAACAGGGGGAGCCTTTTCCTTGTGCCTGCTGATGTGCCCCACATTAATGCACGTGTTTTCCCTATTTTCTTGCTGCTACTTCCCAGCTGTGCCTTGGGTGAGTTGCTCAATCCATCCTGGAGCTCCTGGCCCAGCTGTGGCACACAAATGCTGCTCTCCAGCCAGGCAGAGCCAGAGGATCAGGTTTGAGACCCTGTGCAGACTCCCAGAGCCGGGCTAACCCCCCATCCTGGACACAGGTGAGGAAATGGATGGGAATCCTCCATGGACAGCAGTAATTCCCTTCTAAAACCAGCATCTGCAGAGCCCTGAGACCACAGAATCCTGGTATGAATTACCTTGGAAAACACCTCTGAGAGCATCGAGTCCAACCTGAGACCAATCCCCACCTTGCCAACGAGACCAGACCATTCAGAGACTGCCCCACTGTCACCCTGAATTTCTAAAGCCTTCTGATGTTTTCATTTTTGTAGTGCAGTTCTCTCACAGTTTCATAAACAGTGAAAATATTATTTTAACTGACTTCCATGCTGGGAGGAGAAAGAAATGACAGACTTTTGGATTGACCAGTGTGACTGGAGACGTGGAGACTTCACTCTCCAATCTCTGGCCGTGTTTAGAATTATATATAAACTGAGGTAGAAAAATAAATCCCTCTCTTTTCTTGCACTTGGAAAACCCAAGCGTGTCATGTCGTCTTTCCATGTCCCAGGTGTGACACCCCACCTCCCTGGGCAGTCCCTTCCATCCCTCCCCACGAGGAAACTCCCCGTGCAAACCCCGTGGGACCCACCCCCTGCCCCTGCCCGGCCTCACCTGCGCAGGAGCAGCTTGGGGTGGTTCTTGTTCTCCAGGTTCTTCTCGATGAGGTCGGAGAGCAGCTGTTTGAGGACATCAGTGGCGTACTCCAGCTTGCCCTGCAGCCCCGTCATGATGAGCGAGGCCACGTTGCCGCGGTCGCGCATGGAGAAGCTGCGCTGCGACTCCAGCGTGCGGATGAAGGACAGCAGGAACACCTTGTTGTTGATGAGCTGAGCAAAGAGCTTCAGGGCCTTCTCCACGCTCTGCTGCCCGTTCCCTTGGACCTGCAGGAGGAAGGCAGGGCTGTCAGGCAGGGCACAGGGGGTGGGAGGACATCCTGGGGTCACCCTGCCAGCACTGGGTGAATCGCAGGAGCAGGGAATGGTTTGGGTGGGAAGGGATATTAAAAATCATCTCATCACACCTCCTGCCATGGGCAGGGACACCTTCCACTGTCCCAGGGTGTTCCAGCCTGGCCTTGGACTCTTCCAGGGATCCAGGGGCAGTCACAGGTTCTCTGGACAGACTGTGGCAGGGCCTGCCCACCCTCACAGGGAATGATTTCTTCCCAATATCTCATCTAACCCTGTGCTCTACCAGTCTGAATCCTTTCTCCCTTGTCCTGTCCCTGCAGTTCCTGAGGAACAGTCCCAACTCCTGCTCTCTTGTCACCCTTTCAGACCCTGGAAGGTGCTGGGAGGTCTCCACACAACTTTCCTTTCTCCAGACTGAAATTTTCCAACTCTCCCAGCCTGTTCCAGTCCTCTGGAGCAACTTCCCGGCCTTCTCTGGACTTGCTCCAGCAGTTTCACGTCCTTCTCACGTTGGGGGGCATCAGAAATGTGCACAGGATGGTTTAACCCTGGCTGCACCCATCCCTCAGGGTCTCAGCATCCCTGGACGTGGTTTCTGGTCCATCCTGAGCAAACTTCCCCCTCCGCAGCTCCCCTGAATCCTGGCTGGGAGCTGCACTCTGTGCACGCCATAAAGCAGCAGCTTTGAGCCTAATGGCCCCAGAAATGACACCCAGTTCTGCTTGTTCTGCACAAAAAGTGACACTCTTGTAAGTAAATTAAATACTAATTTAGACTATTGCTTTATTATGGGCCAAGTGTAAAAAATTAATTGAGGCTTTCAGCCAGTTGCGGATTCAAGTAATTCATTACAAGTGAAAATGATGAACTGCACGAAGCAACTCTTTACCAAACATTTTGGAGAGTTATGTATTGGTTTTACTAACGTTACATAATTAAGCAACTGTGTAATTGGCACCACATTTATCACTTCTGCAATTCTGGTTTCCATGAGTGAAAAAAAAAAAAAGCATTCATATTTGTTTGCTGGAGCAAACAGCTTCTTTGGCAACTCCAACAGCAAACATAATGCATGGAGCTGGAAAATTCGGAGCAGGAATGGGCTGGGAGAGGCTGCTCCTGTTTGAGCAACACTACAGCAGCTGCTTGGTGCTGGTGGCCGAGGAAAGGAACCCAAATTAATGTTTTAGTGCTGGGAAGTGCCTGCCTGGAAAAGAAATCCAGCCCTAGAGCAAGCAGGACTCCTGCCTCCCACATCTAACCCTGGTCTGTGAGGAGGAAACGGGATTTCAGGATTTACTGGGGCAATCCCTGTCTCTGAAAAGCTGAGCTGAGCCTCTGGACATCCCTCATGGAGGATGGCAGCTCCACCCCAGGTGGGAGATGATGTTTGTGAAGCCACATCCTTTATTTTTGGCCCTCTCCCAGGTGAGCACGGCCCATCTGCCCAGGTGCACTGATGGACACGTTCCCAATTCTTCTGCGTTCCCAGTGAAAGTTTTCTACGCATTTTTTCACATCCTGGTGGGAAAACCAGGGAGATGGAGGAGCTTGCTCAGAGGCTGGAGTGCCTGGGCATTCTCCTTGCCCTCCTGTGGACACGCGAGGGAACAGCAGCAGGATGCTCCGGGCAGGATGCTCCGGGCACGATGCTCCGGGCACTCAGCCATCCCCTGCCCCACGAGGTGACTTAAGAGGACTTTAAAGCACACCACAACTTCTCTGCCCTGCTCTGCCGCCGCCCTAGAGCGATATAAACCCCCATAAAACAAAACCAACACCAGGGAGGAGAAACCGAAAGCAACCCGGCGATGCGGGAGGAGATAAAACCCCAGGCTCAGAGTTAAAATGAACTCGGGGCTCAGCCCGCTGACCCCAGGGTCATCCAATAACGTTTGGTGTGGGGCCAGCAAGGTGCTGCAGGACTTCCCCGAGGGCTGGGGGTGGCCTGGGTTACCTCCAGCTCCCGCAGGACGGGGTGGTCCTCGATGCCCGGGAACAGCACCCGCATGGCGTAGGTGCGGTAGTCCAGGTAGGGGATCCCCGAGCGGTCCAGGTCACTCGTCAGCTCGTTGATGTCCGTCTGCAGCTCTGCAAAAGCTGTTCGGGGGAGGGGGAGAGAACAGGGCGGGGAGAACTCAGCTGCGGGAGGCTTTGGGAGAAGGGTTTGGGCAGGGCTGGCTGCCCCGTGGGCTCAGGGAAGGATTCCGAGGAGCCCAGACACCCTTGGGGACTCCTCGCAGCAGCCGAGGGTGGGAGAGCAGGAGCTGCTCAGAGCAGAGACTGAGAACAAAGCTGTGGTTCATTTGTATGCAGTTCACACCTGTGCACACACACCTCAAACACCTCTAAAGGCTGCACGGAGAAACAAGGATCTGTTTTCATAACTTGGTGCCTCCCCTGTTTTCCTTTCTTCTTGTTTTCCTCCTCTATCAACAATTGCCAAGACAATCAAATCTGATGCAGATCAAATCCGAGCTGCTGCAGGGGTCAGGGAGGGATTTATTCTCCCTCTCCTAACACCGTGTTGTACAGCTGGATGTGTCTCCTCGTGTTCCCTCTCCAAAGTGTGACATGCTGGCTCAGGGAAGCCTCTGTACCCCAGCTGGGCTGTGCCAAGCTGAATCTGTGGCTTCTCCTGAATACATCTCATTTTTTGCCTTGTGCTTCCAAGGCTACCCTTGAAACCAGCTGAACAAATCCAATGCAACCCTCTCTCTCTCCACTATGAAATGTGCAGCTATTTATTTTACTTTGGTTGATTAAGCCCCTTTCCAGGGGGGAGGATGTAGGAAACAACAGCAGCACCCTCCAAAAATCCACCTTCACCTGCAGGGCGAGGGGGCTCAGCTGCCTCCTTGCAAGGGAGAGGACTTGTCCATGTGGAAACTCGCAAGCAGCAGCTCTGGATACTCCAAATAACACCCAAAATTTCACAGAAGCTTGAGGAGCTTCTTCCTCCCTCCCAACCTGACTCTTCCTGCTCTGGGCTGAGGCTGGAGGAGGGACTGGCCCAGCTTTCCAGCCCTCCTCCTCCTGTTTGGGATCCACGCTGTTATCTGGGGGTCTGAGCCCCCTCTGTCCCCTTTTGGAAAGCCCCTCACTCAAAAGCCATTGGACAAGGGGACACTGAGCAGGGCACTGCTGGGCTCACGGTGATCCTGAGCAGGATGGAGCTCTGATCCCGTTCCCTGCACATCAGAGCTGTGTCTGCTGCTCACACACTGCTGGCTGCCACCCTGCTGCGGTGGGGCAGGCATGGGAACCCCACGGGAAAGCCACAAAACCTCAAAGAGCACCCACAAACCCCACGGGAAACCCACAAAACCCCAAAGAGCACCCACAAAACCTCGAGGAGCACCCACAAAACCCATGGGGAACCCACAAAACCGCAAGGAGCACCCACAAACCCCATGGGAAACCCACAAAACCCCAAGGAGCACCAACAAACCTCCAAGGAGCACCCACCCACCTCCCCACTGCAAACCCCGAGGCACTGGAAGAACTGGGAGCCCATCCCCGGAGCTGCAGCACCCGGAGAGCGCCCGGCCCCCGGGGCAGCACTGACCCTCCTTGCACTCCAGGGCCACCCGGGACTCCAGGTTGTCCATCTGCATCTGCAGCCTCTTGAGGGTGAGGTCGTTCTCGCGGGACTTGCGCTNTACCCCATGGGAAGCCCACAAAACCCTAAGGAGCACCCACAAATCCCTGAGGAACACCCACAAAACCCCACAGGAAACCCACAAAACCTTGAGGAGCACCCACAAACCCCACGGGAAACCCACAAAACATTGAGGAGCACCCACAAAGCCCACGGGAAACCCACAAACCCCCAAGGAGCACCCACAAAACCCCAAGGAGCACCCACAAACCTCCAAGGAGCACCCACCCATCTCCCCGCTGCAAACCCCGGGGCACTGGGAGAACTGGGAGCCCATCCCCGGAGAGCGCCCGGCCCCCGGGGCAGCACTGACCCTCCTTGCACTCCAGGGCCACCCGGGACTCCAGGTTGTCCATCTGCATCTGCAGCCTCTTGAGGGTGAGGTCGTTCTCGCGGGACTTGCGCTTGTAGGCGATGAGGACGATGATGACGATGATGAGGAGCAGGGAGCCGCCGGCCGCGATGCTGACGATGGCGGGCAGCGTCAGGAGGCTGTCGGACACGATGCTCACGGAGCCAGGGGAGAAGGTGACACCCCCAACACGCACCTGAGGGGCACAGCACAGGTGGGCAGCAGCTCGGGGCGTGTCCCTGCGCCCAAGCCCCCCGTCCTGTCCCCACCTCGGGGAGCACTGAGCTGTGGAAATGTGTTTGCGTGATTTGGGTCATTCTGTGCTCCAGCCAAACTCCTTGGAATGTTATCAGAACACCTGGAGTTTTGTTATTTGAACCCTCAGGAATTCACCAAGGCCACTGAGGCAAAAGCAGGACTAAAATAAGAATGAAGAGCCTGAGGAACTGAGCATCAAGAGTGCAAACCTCAGATAAAAGTGAGTTCAACATGATGATGACCAGTTTGGTGCCTTGAAAGACAAGATGAAAGATCCAATCAAATAATGTGTGATCATGTGAACATGCATCATAGAATCTTTAACTGTAAAACAATGAAGTGTCTCTGTATAATCACATTATTTTGCTGTACAGAAATCCTTTTCTCCTGCACTGAGCCACCCCTGCTCAGGAACAGAAACCTCAGTTGCCTTCAAACACAGAGGGGACTGTGTGTGTGAGCACGGGGAGGCTTCAAGTGATGATAAATGTGCCAGCCCTTCACTATCTGAGCTTTGTTCTTATTATCTGATGGCTCCATTTGACTTTTCATTTTATGAGCTTTCAGCTCCTTTTCGTAAACCACGGACATTAACAAGGCCCTGATCATTCCAGTGACAAGAAACCAGAGTGGCTGCAAGGACAGAGCAGAGAGGGGAGCAGAGAGCCCCACGTGAGGAACAATCAGGCTGGAGTTAACACCAGGACAGGCTTTTCCTGGATGTGCCCTGGCCACAGATGCGAGCAGCTCTCAGCCAGGTTGCGCTTCTGGGAGTCACACTGTGATAATCTGAATATGTTTTGGATGCTGAACTTCAAGGGAAATAAATCACAATTACAATCTCATTTGGGCCATGCTCAGGCAGTTCAGCAGCTGGGGTTTGGTGTGCGAGGGGAGCAGAGGAAGCAGCGGTGCCCAGAGCCAGAGCAGAGGGAGGCACTGACTGCTCTCCTGGCTGAGGGTGTTGATCCAACCACTCCAGTTCAGATGTTCCTGGCTCCTGCTTCGGGAAAAGGCAAAACCTTTCCATGAGCTTGGCAGGTCAGGGCTGTTCTCCGTGGGCTGATTAAATCCCTCCAGCAGGGAGAACACTGGGAATGGTCTCAACTTCATGCAGAGGAAGGATGGCACCCAGTGCCAAAGGCACTGCCAGAAAGATTTGTTCCTTCTAGAAGGCTCTGAGGGGCATTTTTCCTTCTAGAAGGGAGTGGCTCTCAGGGAAGGATAAATCTCTCCATGCTGATCCACATCAATATTTTAAACTTCTAATCAGATACCCACAAAATCGAAAATTCTACTGGGGATTGTGAGGAGAGGAGAGGAGAGGAGAGGAGAGGAGAGGGTGCTGACGGTACAGGCGGTCCCTCACCATCACTTTGTGCTGCCCGGTGAGGGTGGGGGGCTCGCACAGCAGCTGTGTCTCGGACACGGTGACGGCGCAGGGCGTCTCCCCGATCAGCACGGTGTAGTTGAGCTTGGCTCCTCCCGGGGCGGGCGGGCACAGGTTCCTGCCCTGCGGACACGGGGACACGACACCGACAAAGATGCAGCAGCTCGTGCAAACAACGGGTTTAGGGCACCCCACCCTCCGCAGCAGGGATAACCACCCCTCCCTGCCTCCCTGCGAGCTTTTTGTGCCCTCCCCGCGGGCTGAGCGAGGCTCTCCTTACCTTCAGGATGATGGGAGAGCCCGGCTTCTGCTCCAGCACCCCGGTGGAGCTCAGCATCTCGAACGTGGGGTTGGGGTAGTAGATGAACTTGGTGTCGTTGTAGACCAGCAGGGACTGGACGTTGTTGAAGATGAAGCCGAACTCGTCCGGGCGCTCCACGGCGTCCAGCCCGGGCCGGTACTCGGCGCTCAGAGGCGGTGCCAGGCACGCCAGGGCCGTGGCGTTCACCACCTTGCACACCTGGGGAAGGAGGAGCCTCCAGAGCCACGGCAGGGAACACCCTGCCCCCCGAGCTGGGCTGCCGTGGCTGGGGAGTGCAGCGGATTCATGCTCAGCTGGGAGTATTTCATCCAGGCGTGATGCTCCGTGAGCTCAGGGTTGTTTTCCAACCTGACTGATTCCCTGAGGCATCACAGCCGTGGTTTGGGGGGGATTTGCTTCTCCTCCAGCCAGCACGAAGGCGCTGGGGTAGAGATGGGCGAGCCCAAAATGAGCCGTGTTTCAGTGCAGCTAAAGGCTCACACAGCAGCTCTTTCTTCTTTTAATTTAATATTTTTTCCCCCATTTCTTTCCACTTTCCTCCTCTCTAGCTCACAAACAGACCCATGGGGAATACCTGTTCCCTGCTGCAAAGGGGGGATTAGAGGCCATTCCCAAATGCCAGCGAGGGAAGGGAATGGAGCGTGTGACACTGGTGGGCAGGAGGGAACATGAAGGTCACCTCCTGCTGGGCTGAGGACACCCACAGCTCCTCCAGCCCTCAAAGCAGGGAAATCGCTGATTTATGGGGCTCTTGCCTTGTAAAGCAGCAAGAGCCCAACCATTTGGCCTCCCTCCATGAGTGAAAGATTTAATTTCGCTCCATTTTGTGTCTTCAGAATTATTTTTGTAGCACTATAACCACAAGTGCTAGCAACAAAATTAGATGTCTTTTTTAAAAAGAGCTCAGATGAAAAAGGTCTTGAGGGGGAGAAAAGGAATAGGAAAAGACTGTTAAGTGATTTGCCCTTTCCAAGATAATACAGACTCAGCCACAAAGATCACTGCATGGAAACAATGTATTTCGGTTTTACTGGATCAGAATAATTTCTGAAGTCCTGGAGGTACAACTCTCAGTTGTAGCACGCACAAGAACCTTGCTTAGCCCCCATTTAGCTGGGGGTTCATCTCAGCTTCTCACTCAAGACAGGAGAAGGAGGTAATTTCACATTTTTATGTGTCCAATTCCCTTTTCCCAGTGTCCCCAGTTTGGGGGAGTGCAGGAAATGCCCCCAGAGCAGCTTTTGCCATGAGAAACCTCCCCAGGCAGGCAGCCCTGGCACCAGTAACACATCCAGGGGGGTGCAGATGATGCTCCCAGCCCCTACTCACATTAACAAACTCCTTCCCGTTGTACTTGACGCGGATCCGGGGCTCCTGGATCACGTCCAGGTTGGTGCCAGTGACAGTCAGGGGCGTGTGTCCGCTGTGGGAAAGCCAGGAGAGGCCTGATCAGTGGGCTGGGCTGTGCACAGAGCCTGGGCTCCCAGTGGGGTTAGGCTGGAGAGGATGAGTGCAGCCCAGGGTGNCCCAGAGACAAGATCCCAGTGGGGTTAGGCTAGAGAGGATGAGTGCAGCCCAGGGTGTTCAGCAATGTCGCCGAGATGTGACAGCAGCAGCCGCCCTGTACCCCACACTGTGTTTTGATTGACTTCAGCTTTTTCCCTTCTTGGTGGCTGCTGGTTTTGTTGTATCCCAGGACCTTTCATGAGCCTTTCATGAGCAGTTGTGCCCTTCTGCAGCGGGGAGGGGTGAGCTGGGCTTTGGTTGTGCCTCCAGGCTCTTGGTGCAGGGTCTGCCGTCACTGCCTGAACACAACTGCTCTGGTCACCCCCAGGCCTGAGCTGTGGGAAATGCAAAGCCCAGAAATGCCCAGCCCTGACCCATTCAGGGATGTGCCTTCCCAAACAGCCCCTTTTCTGCCTGGGTGTGTGTGCTGAGGAGCCCCAGGGCAGGGCAGAGCCGAGGAGGTGTTACCTGGCGATGCTCCACTCGGGCTCGATGTGCTGCACCTTGGGGTCATCGATGTACTCGAACAGCAAAGTCCTCTCCAGCTGGGCCCTGTCCACGCTGACAGAGACCTGAACAGCCCCCAGGCCGTGGGCTGAGGGCGCTGACACACAAACGATCTCGTTCATGGATCGCCTGCACAAGAGGGAAACGGGGAGTGTTAATGGGGTGGTGGTGAAGGGACAGGAAACAGCCTTTGTCCTGTGCTGGGGCAGCTCAGCGAGGGGCTGAGCCATCAGCCAGCCCCACACTGGTACCCGGGAAGCTCCTGAGGTGGGCAGGAGGGTTTGGCATGGAAGGAAGGGTTACGGAGCTCTGCCCACGGTGGGAGCAGCGCAGCCTCCCTGAAAACCCCTCTTTGTGCCAAGCTGCAGCTCCCACATCCCCCTGAACCCGCTGCCTTCTGCTGGGCGTGTGGAAACAGATGGCTGCCTTTTAAATGGGATGCACAAGCTCAGTGAAAAGCCAAATTCTTCCCCTCCCCACCCCAGTGCACACACGAGGCTCTTGTGAGCGGCACAATGGCCCCGTGCAGGCCCTGCCTGGGGAGGGTGACACGCTGGTACCGCTGCCTCGGGCTTTGTGTCCCCACCAGAGCGGGGTGACCTCGGCTCAGGGCTGGCTGGCTGGACACAACAGACCATCTGCTGCCACCAGAGCCCCAGAGAAGGTCGAGGCAGCGGCGCAGTGAGGCACTGTCAGAGCACGAAGGCGCCGGTGGGTGGAGGGATGGAGAAGGGGAAGGAGATCTGAGCATCCGGGACAGAGCTGGGAGGAACCACACGGCTCCTGGGACATCCCTGGTAGAACAGAGTTCCTGCACGGCCACCTGTGATAGTCCTTCCTGCCCAAACCTGCCCAAAGTCAGTGTTCTTTCTGTGGCTCCTTCAGTTTTGGGTTCTCCCAGGGCAGAGGGCAGGCAGGCCTGCAACACCTCACTGCCAGTCTGGTACTTAAATCAAAACCTGGCACCCCTGAATGGGCAACCTTCAGCATCCTCACCATCCTCAGGGGCTCATGGAGGTGCCTGAGTGGCCGAGGCTCAGGTTCAGCCATGTCCCTGCTCTGCTGCCAGCAGAGCTCTGAGTCTGTGCCTGGCACGGGGACAATGTGTGGTCCATTTTGGGGTCCTTACACACTCCCTGCCCTCTCTAAGGACATTTAGGAGGGTGTGGAGCAGCAGGTACCACAATGTTCCCAGCCCACACCTTGGCACTTCCACCCCCCACAATTGAGGGGACAGAAACAACCCCCTGAAACACCTCAAACCAATTGCACTCGACCCTTTCTGTGGATCCAATAACACAAACACCCCTTCCTGCCCTGCTCCTTTTCCTTTTCTCATCCTCACTTAGTTTTACTACTTCCACCTTGGTTTAATTCAGCCAGAGGGGCTTCCTTGTGTGAGCAGTGGGATTCTCCAGCCTCTGTGCTGAGTCTCAGAGTGGTTCTGTGCAGCCTGATGGGCTTCCTGCCCTGCTGCTGCCCTTCCTGCCCTGCTGCTGCCCACCCCAGGCCCTGCTGTGCCTGCCCAGCTCTGGCACGGGCTCGCAGTGATGCAGAGCTGCTGGCAGAGCAGCTCCCAGCTCCCTGTGATCAGCTAATTAGCTTTCTGTGCTATTATTATGTCGTCATGGTGAATCTACCCACTCCTCCGATCGGAGAGGGGAGAATGGGGGAAGCTGTAATTAGAGGGAATCTCATTAGGAGCTGCTTCATCTCATCAGGCTCCCCCACACCCTCGAGTACAATTGGAGTTCATTGCCTCAGAACAGTCCAAACCAAGTGCACAGCCCGGCCCCACGTGAGGGATGGGGCTGCTCAGTCACTGCTCTCCCCTTGCTGCAAGTTTCTGCTCCCTGCTGTGATTAGAACATCCAGGGAATCCAAAACTCCTCCAGGTTTTGCAGGTCAGGAGCTGCAGGTTGCCTGAACAGGATCAGGTGTTGAAGGGAAGATGTTCAGGGCTGATCCTACACTTCTGCTGGTGCTAATGCTGTTCCCTGTCTCTGTCAGAGGGAGAGATTTGGCACCTTTGTTTTGGGGGTGGGAGGAAATATTGATGGCTTGGTTACACTGCTTAACACCTGGAGGACTGAGCTGCACTGGAAGGTCCTGGAAGGCCCTGAGCACCATCCTGGGATGGATCCAGAACAAGCACTGCTGATAACCCAGTGTGCTCCCACGCCTGAGCTCCCACATCCAAGAACCTCCTGGGCTTTTGGATGAGAAATTCACCTCCAGGGATCTTTCCTTCCCCAGAAACTTCCTCAGCTCCTCCAGGGCAGCCTGAGTGAGGGTCTGGGAGGCAGAATCCCTTTGGATACCAGGTTGCCACCCAAGCTGTGCCTGCTGCCAGCAGGGTGGGCAGGGCTGTGTACTGATACACACAGATGTAAACCACATGTCTCTTTTTTAACTAAGCCCCAGGAAAACCCATTAAACCCTGCAAATGTCAACCCTGTGTTTACACTGCTTGGTAAAAAGCAAATTTGCCATCGAAATCCCAGCAGAGATTGATGGCTGTGCAAGTTCCTCAGCAGGAGGTGTGAGCAGACCCTGGCCTTGCTCTGCCCTGAGGAACTCAGAACATTTTTAGGAAGTCGAGGTACCTGCAACAGTGGCTGCAATAAAAGCAATGCAGGTCTGTGAGAAGAGAAAGGAAATATTTCTTATAAATGTTCCATTTTCCTCAGAGCAGCCAGGCTGGGGGCAGGTACTGATGACCAATATAAGCATATTTCCATCACAGTGGTGTTTCACTGTGATTTTCAGAGCAGTTACCACTGGAATAGCATTAAAATGAAATAATGAACAGCACTGACACCGATGGATCCCTCCCTTGCCATGCAAGCCTCCATCTCAATAAAACAGGAGATGGTTTCATGCAATAAAAGAGGGAATGGGAGCCTTAGGGGCTCCCAGATGGATTTCTGCACGTTCAGCTCCAGCAGATCCATGCTGGGATGGGAGCAGGAGGAGCTGCAGGAGCCTGGGCTGGTCTCTTACTCGTGGAATTCGCAGGTCTGGTTTCCCAGGAGCACGGAGACACGGCTGCCAGCCCCCAGGTAGTGGCCAGAGATGGTCACCTTGGTCCCTCCTGACTCCGGGCCACGGCTGGGGCTCAGGAAACTCACAGCTGGGGTCTGCAGGAAGGAAAGGACAAGCTCAGTGCTGCTGCTGTGGGTGCCTGTGCCAGGACATCCCTGAGTGTCCAAGGCCAGGTTGGACAGGGCTTGGAGCAGCCCTGGGAGAGTGGAAGGTGTCCCTGCCCATGGTGGGGGTGGGAACGGGTCTTTGAGGGTCCCTTCCAAGCCAACAGCAACCAATCTATGATTCCATAATCGTTATTTTGGGGGTGTGAAGCTGGACCCAAACACTGCGGGAGCCCCGCTTTATTCACAGGGTGAGTTCTCCATCCTGGCAAGCTGGGCTTGTCCACTGGACCACCAAAAACTGTGCAACACACCAGGGGAAAATCCCCAGGGAAAAACCCGGCAATCCCGGGATTATCCTGTGGAGCTGAGCCCCCTGCAGGTGCCAGACCCAGCCCCGGGGACACACGTGCTGGGGCCCAGCAGGACACTCACCACAAACATGTACTGCTGCGCTGACTTGGCCGTGAACTCGGGCTTGCACTCTCCGATGCACAGGAGCACTGGGCCGGAGCTGATCCCTGGAAGCGCCTGCCCCATTTCACAGACGATCCTGGAAGCAGAAATGCCGCAGGGAAGCTTCGACAGGAGGTGCCAGCAGTGCCCTGCACAGCTCCACGCTGCCTTTATCTCTCCTTTCTCTCCCCCATGCCCCCACCCCTCCTCTTTAACTTTGATATCTGCCTCTTTGGAAGAAGTTAATTACTGAGTCTATTTTTACCCCATGTAGTAATTTAAAGGGAAAAAAAATCAAAATTAGACATAATTATTACAAGCTGTAAACTCCAGAGCAAAGCAGAGCACTAATGGCAATATATTAGCCAGTAGCAAAGTGAGTGCGAAGTCCTCAGAGTAACAGATGAGTTCATTAAGGGAACAGCTCACACTGCAGACTCCCAGTTAATCAAAACTGGAGAAACCTGCTGGGGGATGATAGAGACAGGCCCTGGAGAGCAGCTTCTGCTGAGGGGACAGGGCTGGCTGTCACAAACACACCCGTGGTGGTCACAGGAGCTTGTCCCCGTGCTCCTGGCGTGGTCCAGCTCAGCCCCGCGGGCACATCCTGAGGCTGGGAAAGCTGCAGGACCAGGGGGAGCTGCTGGGGTTAACCACGACTGAACATTGTGGATGAATAACCCCCAAATCCCAGGGCATGGGGGATGTGTGACACCAGCTGGGGATGGGATCAAGCGGATGCCAGTCATGCCAGCAGGTTTGGAGGAGGTTTTCAGAGGGGCATCAGCTGGCAAGGGCTCATCCAGATGGACCTGGATGCTGCTTGCTCCCACAGCAAGGATAAATTCAAGAGCATCCCTGCAGGCAGTGGGAGGCTGAGGGTGGGAGGAACCGGCCCCAGCCTGGAAATCTGAGAGTGGGAACAATTCGCCTCAGGACTGGAGAGCTGAGGATGGGTAATTTGCCTCGGGGGTGAAAAGCTCAAGGTAGGAATAACCTGCCTGAGGCAGGAGGTGCAGTTCCACCCATGAGGAGATCTGACCCTGTGAGTGGGACCAGAGAAGAGCCAGAGCAGCCTCTGCCTGCTGAGGCTGAAGGAGAAGGAATTGCTCACTCCTCTGCCTATCACACACAAAGACATAAAAGGCCCCAATTTGGGGAAGGCAGCGTTCCAGCCGCCTTCAGCAGCGTTAAATTCACTGCAAATAAAGAATAAAATAAAACCACGAAGACGGAAGGAAAAAAGGAATCTGCAACTCGGGTGCCCAGGTGATGCCGGGGGCCCGATGAAATACACACAGCGCTGGTAAAGAGCTGGAGACGTGCTCGTCCTCATTGCTGCACTTCAAAAGGGGCTGCCTGGAGAGACCCTGCCTTTGGAGAGCAGGGATTGAAGCGTCTCGGCTCTGAGCCTTCCTCTGCCACGTGCTCCTCGCTCTGCCTTTCAACCAGACATCGCCCCTGCACCTCTCTGCCTGTAATTCCTTCACCTCTCCCTCATCCCTCCTCCTGCAGCGGTGAGAGGAGGCCACTCCGAGCTCGGGGCCAGGGCAAACAAAGCCCGGGCAGTGATTCCTGGCACCCCACGGGCAGGAGAAGAGAGGGGAGGTTCTCTCTGCCACCAAGGAAACAGCAAATAACTCAACTCTGGCAGCAAAGCAGCAGCTGCGGCCCGGCCCGGGCAGGGACGGGTGCGGCTCAGGGCACAAGTGCCCGGGTACACCTGGTCCCGAGTCCCGCTCAAAGCCAAACCCCCAGCAGGTACCTTGTTACAAAATGATGCATTCGGCAGAGCTGTAGGGTGCTGATTGCCGGGCTAAGTGGCCCTTTCACCAACATTAACCTAATTGCTGGCTGATAGATTGCGGGGCTGGAGCATATGGCAGAGTCATTACAGTCCTGGAATTCAGTCTGCCCACAGAACCCTTAAGAGGGTCCTTTTATCTGTATTCATCTTTAAAAGGCAGCTCTCATGCAAACGCTTGCTGTTATCTGCCCAGGGTAAATGTTTTAATGATGTTAACAAACTTTGAAAGCTCAAGAGCCGTAATTAGAGTCATGATTATAAAATCAGGGTTTCATACCATCAAAGGGGGATAATTTCATAATCTTCCATCCTTTATTTGAGAAATAAAATCTAACCAAGCACTGCTCTGCAGAACAGCCCCAAGTGCTCGGGGTATTGGAGCCATTCCTGCAGCATCCCCAGGCACCCTCCATGCCGTGATGCCGGATTCCCCGGCTCTCTGCAGTGCCCCTCGCTGCTCCAGCGGGCTCAGCAATGCCCCTTCTGCCTCACAGACGGGGCGAGAAACACCAGCAATGGACAAAACCCACGTGCTGCTGGTGGCACGTCCTTGCGTGGCGCTGGGGTCTGAGTGGGAGCCACCAAATCATTTCCCAGCAGAGCACAACTCCCTCCAGCCGCTGCTCCCGAAGCTGGGGCAGATCCGCGCTGCTGCGACCTCCCATGGCATCTTGGCCACCTCCACGCTCAGAGGACACCACCCAGCAGGAGATGACACAACCCGAGGGGAGGCATCACGCGTTTCTCGTGTCCCACCCGGCACAGGTGTCCCCCCACACCCTCTCCAGCCCCTGGGCTCCCGGTGGGGCAGCAGAGGAGAGGAGGATCGCGCCGTGGGGTTCATCCTCCCGCCCCCTCTGATGAGCCCGCTTTTCTAATTTTGGCCTGACGTTTTTCCCCTTAGTGAAACAGATGAATTGACTCCAGTGGAGGCCCACTCGGAATTAGGGGGCTGTCACCGCCTCGCCCGCCTAACAAATGGCTGCGTGCAGCCGGCGGCGCCGGCGGAATTGCAAGTGGGATGGGGAGCGCAGAAGCTCGGCAGCAGCAGCAGCAGCAGCAGAAGAGAGGTGCTCATCAAGCAAATGTCCTTAGCCAAGCAGGAACCCGCCGAGTGGGAGGAAACAGAACATTTAATGAAAGCTTAAAGGGCTGCTGAACCCCTGCGGAGAGGGAACGTGCGGGAAATCCCTTCCCATGCCCACCTCTGGAGGTGCCCGGGCTCTGGGTGGGTTTTTGGCCTCCTGAGCGTTGGTTGGGGGTCAGGGAGGAGCTCAGTGGGGCTGCCCAGAGGAAGGGACGGGTGAAGGGGACACTCACTGCTCGGCCACGACGTAGTGCTCGGGCAGGGGCGTGCACTGCACCCCGGCCACCTGCACCCCCTGCGCGATCTCCGAGAAGTCCAGGCCCAGGTTGACCCCACGGATGGTCACCCTCGTCCCTCCTTCCGGGGGCCCCGACACCGTCAGGATCTGCAGGGACACAGAACAAAGGGCAGGTGAGGTGACAGCCCCGCCACGCCCGTCCTTCGGCCCCACCCCTGGGAGTGCTGCAGCCTCCTCCTGCTGCCGCACCAGCCAGGGACAGCCCCTCGTGGCTCTTCTGATGTCCTGGAGGAGCCCAAGGATGCTGAAATCCATCTGAGAGAGGACTCCAAGGTCCCTGAGATAGCCAAGAGGAGTGGGCAGAGCCATTCCCCAGAAATCCTTGCAGAAGGATAAACCTGGCTCCTGTCTTCTCTACCCAGAACAGGGTAAGTCACCTTCCAGAAGCTGCCTGGTGCTTGGGAGAACTTTACCTTCTGCCTTGGCTGTTCTCTGAATATTAATGTCACATTTTATTAGTGACTTGGCACCTCAAATGACTTAAAAATGTTAAAGGGTGAGGTGTGTGCTTTCCAGCTGCCTGTTTATGGCCTGCCTCAGCCATAACCATCCCTGCTTTCCTGCACTTGCATTAAGGACAGTCTCCTCTCCAATTAGGAGTATAAATTTCAATAATGCATGGTCACAAAATTTGGACCCAGGACTCTCAGACCGTTATCCTGAATCTGCCACCAGTCTGTTGTTGCTCTTGGGTGAATTTCTAATCTTCCCCGTGCTGCAGCTGTTATTAATAAATAAACACAATCCATAATAATGCAATTTAATTAATTTAATGGATAAATCTTGTTTACGCTTCTTTGTTCCACCCTTGTCTTTGGCAAAAAAAGCTTGAGCTCTTCAGAACCTTTCCCTTGCTGTTTCCAGATGGATGGTTGGTGTTTTTCCACCTTCTCAGGAGTGGGGAAAGGTGGCCAAACACCAGTGCCAGGAGGACACCACATCCAGTGACCTGCCCCCCAGCAGCCCTCGTGGGACACCCCTGTCCCATCACTTCTCTGGCTCCCAGCTCCCCAAAGCATCTCCAAAAAGTCATCCAAGATCTTCAAGATGGAATCCCAGCCCCCCCACTGAACCAATGGCCACATCCCACTTGGTTTTTGGACTGCCAGGGAGGGGGACTCCAGCACTTCCCTGGGCTGTCTGTTCCTACTCCATCTCTTCCCTGGGCATTCTGTCCCATTTCTGGCCCCACATGCTGAGGTTATTCCAACTCCATGCACCCTCCAGAGCCACCTCCTCCTCCCTCCAGATCTTTAATTCCCACCTCCCTCTGCCCTCCACCTCCTGATGGAGGTTTTTAATTTATTCACCACGCGCTGCCTGTTGTGCTGCTGTTCCCTGTAACTCACACCATGGCCTGTCTTGTATCATTTAGCTCTGGGAAGCTCGACGTGCCCATAAACCCACTACAGCACCAAGCTGGATTGTGTTACACCGAGTCCTGGAGGCCTGGGAGTGTTTACATCACTGGCTGGGAATCACCTGAGCTTGGCTGACAGTTACAACTGTCCTTTGCAGCTCGGGATGATGTTAAAATCCATTTATTGGAGCACTTACTCCGCTGGGCTCATCTCATCACTGCTCAAAAAAAGAAGAAGTCACTGCTTGCCATTTCCTGACCTGAGCAGAAGCAGCGGGGCCAGGCGGCCTCCCTGAACAAAGCCGAGCTGATGCCTTATTTTAAAAATGTCCTGACCTGGAAAATCCCCAATATGGAGCTCCACTCGACCTAGATTTTAGTGGCCACTAATTGAACAGTTTTGAAGTAACTGTGCCATAAAGCAGCCCCAGGGTTAGAACAGATGCATTCAATTAATTACAGCTGGAGAGATTCAGTCAAAATCGCAGAAAGAAGATAAGTCTTAAAGGTCCCTGTTCAGCCAGAGCTGGGGACCCTCCGAGCAGCATCCCTGGGCTTCTCGTTGGGTGAGGATGAGGCACCTCCAGCACAGCCAGCCTGTGCTCTGCCTTAATCCCAGCTGGGCTGTGCTGGGAGCTGCCCGGGCTGCAGGGCTGCCAGTCCGGATTTCTGATCTGAGACAGACAGGATTAGCAAGAAATATTTCCCAATTTCAAGAAAATCACTTCACTAGACTGGCTTTTCACTTAGAGCTCGGTGGAGGATGAAAAGGACCTGCAAAGGGCAGCTGAGAAAGAGCCAGGCCATTACCAGGAATTGCACATTTGCTGTTGAGGAATCTGCACCTCTGCTGGAAGTTTTTTTCAGGTTGTTTGATAAACTGAAGCAGCTTGAAAGCCACTGAGATCTGAGTGGGGTGTGGGAGGCAGAATTCTCCTGAACAGGTCACCTCTCCCCACTGCATGGGACACATCCCAATCCAGCCCCTGTGATAATGCTGGGAAGGATTGATCAGGTGTGCAGCACTGTGTTATTCCTAAAATGGGCTGGGTACGGGGATGAGGGGGGGTGGCAGGAGCTCGGTCACCCTCACACCCTGTCCTTGATCAGGGAAGGGCTGCAGATGCTCCAGAGCACTTCTCCTACTGCTGCTTTTCACTCCAAACCAAGGTAGGGATCCCCAAGGCTGGAATCCAACGGATCCCCATGGTTGCAGTCCAAGGGATTCCCAAGGTTGGAACCCAAGGGATGCCCAGGGCTGGAATCCAAGGGATCCCCAAGGTGGGAATCCAAGGGATCCCCATGGTTGGAGTCCAAGGGATCCCCAAGACTGGAATCCAATGGATCCCCATGGTTGCAGTCCAAGGGATTCCCAAGGTTGGAACCCAAGGGATGCCCAGGGCTGGAATCCAAGGGATCCCCAAATTTGGAGTCCAAAGGATCCCCAGGGTTGGAGTCCAAGGATCCCCAAAGTCAAAATCCAAGGATCCCAGGGATCCAGGAGCCCCAGCCCAGTGCTGGAACCCTTCCTCCCCCCAGCCTGCAGAAGACACAGCTCCAACAATGAGGGATAAATGTTCTCAGTGTCACGTCTTGCTGCTTCTTTCAGCGTTCCTGACATGAAGCAACATTTTGCCTGCAGAAGAAGTCAGTGAGGAGCCAGGGAGGGCTGGAGCTGGGAGCTGCTGGGGCTCTCCCTGGAGGGAAGCCACGAGCCCTGCACAGCACCCCCCTGGCATCTGCTGGGGTGCAGAGAGAGCCCCCAATCACTGGCACAGCCCCTGCCCCCTCCCCAAACCCCATCCACCTTCATCCTCTTTGTGCTTTTTTTGCTTTTTTTTTTTTTGCTCCTGCTCTGAGCTCTGGATCCCAGCTGATGAGCCCAGCGGGGAAGCGGCACATGAGCATTGTCATCGCGGCATGATCCCTCCTTGTCTCTGCCTCAGCTGATGGCACATTCACAACCTAATTGTTATCTCAGCAGAGCAACTCCATTATTCAGCCTGACACTGCCCCCCTCTCCCTTCAGCTGTTTGTTGCACTGATGTTATATTAATGAGGCCTGCAAATAAATGAATAGGAGATCAGAGCGCCGCTTGTTCGCCGGAAAACTGATTTTTATTTATTTACTGCTAAGGCCACAGAGCCGGTGGAAGTTTTAAGCTGCTGAGGGGACATTGCTGGGGAGGGCTGGGCCTCTCACTCAGTGAAAGGACTGCAAATACCCCACTGCTCATTTACTTTTAGAACTATTAAGACGCGATCTCTTCTTAATTATGCATCCCCCCAAAGGCACTGGCGCCTGGGAGCCAGGCCCTTGACCTCAGTGAACGTGGCCAGATGAAGCAGGAGGAGTGAAGAGCAACACGTATTAAATGCTCTTTTACTCTGGGTAATCCAGGCTGCAATGTGAGCTCCAGTGTGAGAGCAAACCCTGCTCCCCAGTCCTGTCACTGCTGGTGCCCAAGGGATGGGGGACGTGCCACCAGTGCCAGCTGTGGACCTGCCAGGCTCAGGTCAGTCCCAGCAGGGCAGGGTCCTCACAGCCTTACAGCTCTGCAGCACTGGGCATTGCCAAATGATGCCCAAAATCCTGGGAAAACTCAGGTATTGGGAAAGGACCCAACAGCAACAAAAGCTGGGAAGGTCTCCCAGTCTCCTCCACTGTCTCAGTCTGAGGGCTGAGACACAGACCTGGAGTCAAGAAATCTGCAGCAGCAGAGCTCTGCTCTTTTCTCCTTGGACAGAGCCCAAAAGTATTGCTTTCAAGTTGGACAGTGATAAAACACTTGGTGGCAGTGCCCTGCCTGCAGGCAGCTGCCAGAGCCAGCCTGGCACTACTCACATGCAAAGTCACTCGGTGGCTGGAGCACAGCGCTTCTCCCCTTCTCTGCCCAGCTCAAGGAGGGGCAGATAAATAATGCCAAGATTTCTTTGACTTGACAACTTTCTGCGTGGCTTATGAGGAAGGAAATCTCAGCAGAGGCTGTTTTGCTTTTTGAAGAATAAGCTTGTGCAGCAGAACTTGGGCAGGGAAAGTTTGGGCTCTGCCCAGTGGCAGGGCAAGGGGAATATCCAGGGAAGCCTTTAAGGATCGTTTTATGTCTTTGTAGGACAGTTGGGACTTGGAAAACAAAGAGATCAACTGAGCAGGGAAAGGACAGGCTCCCAACCCTTTTTAATGCTTTCCCATCCCTGCACAAGCAGCTCCAGCAGCTCCACTCTGCCCTGTACAAAACACTGCACAAGAGAAACACCTGCACAAGAGAAAACCTGCATATCAGAGAAACACCTGCGCAAGAGGAAAACCTGCACAAGAGAAAAGCCTGCACAAGAGAAAAACCTGCATCAGAGAAACACCTGCACAAGAGGAAAACCTGCATCAGAGAAACACCTGCATCAGTGGAACACCTGCCCAGCAGAGGCCTAAGGCAGAAATGTCCCTGGTATTATCTGGTAGGGTCCCCGAGGATGGATGGACCCTCCTCAGCAACACCTCTCTCCTGTCAGCCCCACCCAGCCCCGAGCCAGCAGCAGCCTCTGTGCTTCCTCCTCTCCTCCACAAAAGGAGGTTGATGCCTCCTTCCCACGAGATCTGAGCCAGTTTAGTTAAACCAGTGTAGAAACTAATTTAATTTAAGAGGAGACTTCCACACTCACTTGGGTTTTGATACAACTGACAGATTTTGGGTGCTGCGCAGCCTTGCCACCAGCATTGGTGTAATAGACAACTCTGATCCTACTGTGTTACACTTTTCACTGTGTGGATACACACCCAGGGCAAGGGAGGCTTTTTTTGGGGATTTAATTAACTGAGAAACCCAAACTTTCCTTCATTCCCACCTGATAGGAGTGTCACTCCTCACAGCAGCGCTAACAGAGCGAGTGCAGCTTCGCTGGCAAAAACGCTCCTGGGACACATTTTGCATCCCTCAGCGGGCTGAGCAAGAAATATCAGAAGCACCAACTCCAGACTAATTAGCTCCCTGCTTTAATTAGCACTCCCACAGTAGTCCGTGGTGGTCACCCCAACACGGGTGGCAGGGCTGGCGAGTGGGACAGTGGCTGCACCCCGGCCAAGTGCCAGAGTGTAGCAGTGGGGCAGGATTGGGAAATGCTGCTGCCTTCTGGAAGAGTCTCCTTCAGAAGCTGCTCAGAGCAGCCACAGGAGCAGCTACTGCAGGTCCTTGCAGCTCAGAGCAGCCACTGCAGGTCTGTGCACACACACAAGGCTCAGAGCAGGCACTGCAGGTCTGTGTGCACACACACACACACACACACACACAGGGCTCAGGAACAGCCACTGCAGGTCCATGCACACACACACACAGCTCAGAGCAGCCATTGCAGGTTCATGCACACACACACACACACACACACACAGAACTCAGAGCAGGTCCATGCAGACACACACAGCTCAGAGCAGCCATTGCAGGTCCATGCACACACACACGCTGGAGGAAAGGGAGGAAGGGCCTCCTGTATGATCTGTTCCAGCAGAAGTTTATTCCAGCATGCTGGAGGGATCAGGGACAGAAGGCACAGACCATGTGGTGCTCAGGGGTTAAGTAGGGGGTCAGTGGCCAATGGTCTGAGGGCACAGGGGTGGTACAAAGGGCAGAGCAAAGGGCAGCAACCCATAGAGGGGATGAGGGATGAACAGTTGGGGTGGGCAGGGTGAAGTGACCAATGAGTGAAACCATCCAGGGCGGATTGGCAGTGGTTCTACAAGGACCATGAAGTCTCCTCCATCAGTCTAAGCAGAGCACTCTACACTAAATATTTCCAGCACAAAGCCTGGAAGTTTCCCTGAGGGGTTTTTTTTTGAGTGTTCCCACCCCAGCGGTTCCCCAGCATCATTTTTACCCGCGGGAGCACGAGGGGAGGAGCAGGGTTTGGGGTTACTGCAGACTCACCTCGGTGATGCGCGGGTTGGAGCACTTGACGTTGTGGCCGGACCAGTGGAGCCAGGGCTGGGGGCCCGGGGAGCCGCAGTGGGGCCGCAGCGTGCAGCGGGACTCGCCGCGGCACCAGCCGCACTCGAACTTGGGGTCGGCCTTGAGGCACAGCCCGCAGCTCTCGCGCTGCGCCGCGCACTTGTACAGGTGCACTGTGGGGACACGGAGAGCTGAGGGAGGGACAGGGCCCCGCGGGGAGCAGGTGGGGCTGGGGGGGTTCACTCGGGGGGCAGATGGGACTGGGG
>VWYE01024470.1:35825-48469 GCA_013398995.1 Alaudala cheleensis
CCCCCCGCCGTTTCTCCCCCTGCCCCTGCCGGTGTTTCCCCTGTCCCTGCCGGTGATTCCCCCCTCCCTGCCGGTGATTCCCTTCTCCCTGCCGTGCTCTGCTCTCTCCCTTGGCAGTTTCCCTCTCCCCCTCCTTCCCTGCTCTCCAGCGCTGCTCCATTCATCCATCCACCGTGACCCGGGATTTGACAGCTCCCCGATAAGGGGTCTGTGATTCTCCTTATCTCCCCCGTGTGTGAATTAGCCTGCCTTAACACCTCCTGAATTCCCTCCTCCTCCTCCTCCCCTTCCCCTGACCCCCCACCGCAGCCAGGGGCACTCCAGATAAGGCATCTCCTCCCCAAAGCCCCCGGCGGGCGTTCTCCCACCTGGGGTTCAGGATTGGAGATTTTCCCACCCTCCCCGCGGTTGTTTGGAGCTGCCAGCCCCTCTGCAGAGGCTCGCCCCGCTCTCACCGAGCTGTTCTGGCACTGCACGCTGGAGCTGTTGAAGCGCAGGGCGGGCACCCTGTGGATGATGCCCTGGATGCTGAGCACGCACTCGTAGCCCCTCTGCCCCGACTGGGGCTGCGGCAGGTTCCTGGCCTTCAGCGTGATGGGCTTCACCTCTCCCACCGGGATCAGGATCTCCTCCGTGGGGAACAGCTGGGGGCAGTCCTGGGAGGCAAGGGGAGAAAGGTGAGAGGTGATGGGTGGGGTATGCTGGTGATGCTGTAGAATTTTGGCTTTTGTGCTTTTCATCTGTTTGTAATCCTGCAGTTCTTCCGTGTATAACTCTAAACTACAGAGTCAGCTGCTGTTCTCCCATTTTGGTCACACACAACAATTCCTCTCCTGGCAGTCAAGGACATCTCACTGTCTCAGGCCCTGAGAAATTGAAACAAAAGTGATTTGGGGGGTGCAAAATTGTGGTGAATTACTTCATTACCTGAAGATGTAATTGGAAGATGAACCCCCAAAACGCAAATGGACCAATATAAAATGCAAATGCAAATGGACTTATAAAAGTGTGAAAACCTGTGACCCATCGTCCATTTTTGGGTGCAGCCCCTGGGGGGCTTTGTCTGTCCAAAATGTACCTGAGGGCCCTTCAATAAACAGAACTGCTTTTTATTCCCTTCATTTTGCCTGGCCTGTGTTTTTAGGTAAGTCTGATGAGGCACCAGTGGAGCTGCAGGTGTGGCCAGGTCAGGGCCCATGTCCCAGCCCCTCCCCAGTGCCCAGGACCTGCCACTGCCCAGCCCAGCTCAGGTGAAGTGCAGGGACACAGAGCCCCCTGTGCCCTGGGGCTGGCATTGATAGGAACTCCCTGTTTGGGGATAAATCCAAGGTGTCCTCCCCGCTCTGAGCTTCCCAGGGGTTTTATCTGTGGAGCAGCAGCTCCTGCTGTGCCCTCCTGAGGAGCTGAGCCCTTTATCAGCTGTTCCAGGAGGGGACGGGCTGCTCCCAGCCACAGGGGCTTCTCCTCATCCCATTTCACCCCTCAGACCCCTGGTGCTGTGGAGTGAGATGGATCAGGATGTGCTTCCCTCGCAGCACCAGGCACTGTTCTGCTCTATCTCAGTACAATTAGGCCAAGGTGCCATTAATTTCTGAGGTGACATTGGGTTCTGCTCCATCTGCTCTCACTCCTCTCCATGCCCCACCACCTCTGCTTTCCTGAATCATCCCCACAGCTCCTGTTCTGGGGCTGGCAGTGTTTTCCTGGGCTGAGGAATGCCCGGGTGGGGTTGGTGCCTCTGCCAGCTGGGGTGTGCAGAGCATCCGAGCTGAACTGCCCCTTCTACCTCCCAATCCCAGCATGGTTTGGGTGGGAAGGGACCTTAAAATTCATCCCTGGAAGTGTCCAAGGCCAGGTTGGAGCAATCTGAGAGGGTGGAAGGTGTCCCTGCCCACAGCAGGGGGTGGAATGAGGTGATTTTTACGATCCCTTCCAACACAAACCATCTGTGATTCTGTGCAACGCTGCTGCACAGCAGAACAGAGCTCCAGTTCACCCAAGCACAAACCAAATGTCTAAATGAAACCCTGAGATAGACCACAAAAAAACGACTGATCATCTCCTGGTGACTGTGAGACATCCCTCCCCTGAGATGTCAGATCCCAAACATTATCTCTGCACAACACTCTGGGAAACACCATTTTCCTTCGATTTCTACACCAGGGACTGCAACACGCTGAGACAAAGGCTCTGACCATCAGCTGTATTTACATTCTGCTCAGCTCTAATTTGCTTTGATCTAATGGAACAAGGTACCTAAGTACCTGTAAGCACCTGACACTGAATGATTAATCCAAGCTAAAGCAGGAGTTTAGAACAAACACGTCTCCATTCCCCTGTCAAATCCCAGACTGGCATCCCGAGCCCTTTGCCCCAGCCTGGGGATGAAAGGAAATCGTGCTGATGGCAATGCCAGGCCAGCCATCCTGCCCAGGATCCCTCTAGGACAGCGTGTCCAGGGGGAAAATCCCCCTCCCCAAGCCAGGCTGCCCCTCCAGCTCCCAGCCAGGCCCATGGGAAGTTGTTTCACCACTGGCTCAAGCGAGCTGTAAATGAGAAACAGATGTTCCCCTGGTCCGGAGGAGCCACTAACTCAAACTGCAGCCTCATAAACCTTTTTAGTGGCACTTTTCCGTATATATATTTTATTTTATTTCTAACAGGGACTTTCACGGATTAACAGCCAAGAGTGATTTCAAACTCCATCCGCTGCACTGGGGAGGGAAAGAAAGCTCTTTCCTGCAGTGGAATGGCATTCCCTGCTTTCCCACTGACCCTGGGACTGTGGATCCAACCCCAGATCACCACCAGAGCAAACTCCCTGGATTCACAGCATTTTCCATGCAGCTCTTCCAAGCTGACTCTGCACAACCCTTCCTTTCCTGAAGCACCACACGCCTTTGCCACCTTCCACTCAACACCTGCCTGCATTTTAAGGTTTTACATTTCATCTCCAAGTCCCATGGAACACCAAGGGGAGACCTCTCCACTCCTGAGAGGTGCCCAGCCCCAGGGAACACCCCTGGATTGGAAGGAAAAGCAACCTGGAGCTGCAGAATCCTTTACCTCACTATGACTGAAAACAAAACAAAACAAAAAAAACCTCCAACTGCATCACCAGTGGGAGAACTTCAGTGCACAGTCCTGAAAATAATGAATATGTTATGGGCCATTATCCTTCCTGGCCAGCTCCATCCGTGAGGCGCCTGCTAAAGAAAGGCTCCTGCCTCCCCAGGCACGGGAGGAGGACTCCCATTCCCAGATCTGCTCTCTGGTGCTGAAAACGCTGGCAGCAAAATTTGTTCTGCCATCATTAGAGACGAATGGGGACAACATAGATTTATTTTTTTGTTTTCCCCCTTCATTCCTTTGGTTCCAGTGGAAGGAAAATGTCACATTGGGGTTGTGGGGACAGCGAGGGAGGAGCAGCCTGAGCAGAAGCGAGGCAGCCCCTCGGTGCTGGCTGACAGCTGCAGTGATCACACTAATAGGGGATCCACATTTCGGGATGGAGAGAGCTGTAGGAAGATGCCAGGCTCTGGAAAAGCCAAAATGCTCGTGGGGAGCCTCAGTGCTGCAGGCTGCTGAATTTCCCAGCTGAGCGAGTGGAGCTGCAGGAGCTGCCAGGGCTGGGGGTGGGTTGGGTCAGCTCAGACCCTGCAGCCCCTGTGAGCCATTTCCAGCCTCAGTGCTCAGCTTTCAGGGCTGTTCTTTATCCTGTTTGTTTTTTAAGTTGCTGCTGCAATGATGTGCACCCCCAAATGCCTGCACAGCCACGTCCCTGCACTGCAAATCCCTGAAAACCCCCATCCCTGCACCCCAAATCCCTGCACAGCCACGTCCCTACACCCCAAATCCCTGAAAACTCATGGCCCTGCACCCAAATGCTGGCAGAGCCACGTCCCTGCACCCCAAATCCCTGAAAATCCCCAAAACCCATGGTCCTGCACCCAAATGCCTGCACAGCCACATCCCTTCCCCGCAAATCCCTGCACAGCCATGTCCCTGCACCCCAAATCCCTTAAAATCCCTGCCCCCCAAATTCCTGCACAACCACATCCCTGCACCCCAAATCCCTTAAAACCCACATCCCTGCACCCCAAATCTCTGAAAACCCACAGCCCTGCACCCAAATCTCTGCACAGCCACGGTCCTGCACCCCAAATCCCTGAAAACCCACGGCCCTGCACCACAAATCCCTGCACAGCCGCATCCCTGCACCCTAAAATCCTTGCAAACCCATGTTCCTGCACCCCAAAATCCCTGAAAATCAATGTCCCTGCGCCCAAATCCCTGCACAGCCACATCCCTGCACCCCAAATCCCTGAAAACCCATGGCCCTGCACCCAAATGCCTGCACAGCCACATCCCTGCACTGCAAATCCCTGCACAGCCATGTCCCTGCACCCCAAATCCCTTAAAATCCCTGCACCCCAAATTCCTGCACAACCACATCCCTGCACCCCAAATCCCTTAAAACCCACATCCCTGCACCCCAAATCTCTGAAAACCCACAGCCCTGCACCCAAATCTCTGCACAGCCACGGTCCTGCACCCCAAATCCCTGAAAATCCCCAAAACCCATGGCCCTGCACCACAAATCCCTGCACAGCCGCATCCCTGCACCCTAAAATCCTTGCAAACCCATGTTCCTGCACCCCAAAATCCCTGAAAATCAATGTCCCTGCGCCCAAATCCCTGCACAGCCACATCCCTGCACCCCAAATCCCTGAAAACCCATGGCCCTGCACCCCAAATCCCTGCACAGCCACATCCCTGCACTCCCCCATCCCTGCACTCACAGCCCTTCCCACAAAGCCTGTGTGGGGGTTTTGGCTCTCGCTGGGTGCTGCTGCAGGAGAACAGCCTGGCAGGGTGGTTTGTCCCTCCACCAGCTCTCCCAGCTGCTCCCTGGTCCAAAAGCCAGCGTTTAGATGAATTATTTTGTTAGGGGTTCACCATCAGCTTGAGCAGTGCCTCTGGCGATGCTGATCCCCTTTGCAGGAATTTCCCAGTGACCCGGGCAGGGGTTGGCAGCACCAGCCCTGCTGCTGGGCTTGAGCTGTGTGCCTGTGGCCGAGGTCCCTCGTGTCCCCTCTCGGTGCCTGCGTGCCCCATCCTTGCGTTTCCTCCCCAAAAAGAGCCAGAAACGCCCAGAAAACACCCGAATAACGGCGGTGGAACGCACAGCTTTGTCCCATAATCAGTTTACTTTGTTTTTTAATTCATGAGAGGTAAATCCTGCAGCGAGTTAGGCAGGCCATTATTGCCTCCTCTCGCTAAACAAACACGCAGAATCCTCTCATTATCCTCCTTGACTTCCCTGCGCCAGAATAAACACGGATCAGATCTGCTGGAGGAAGACAAGGCTCCGATGCCTGAGTGGCACAGACTCTCGGGGAATATTCTGCCTGTGAAGTATCAGCACACACAATTTACAAAGACATTTTATGCTTCTCCAACACTTTTTTAGCCTCAAAGACTCCGAGGTCTATAAATACCTTAAAGACCCGCGTTGTGCAGCTGTCTCCGGAGCAGAACAGAGCACCCATGGTTATTATTTGTGTTTAACCGAGCAGTTTTAGTAGGTCAAACCTCCTTGCTCTTATTTGGGGAAAAAAAAATTGCCTAGAAATGGCAGGCAATTCTTCTGACTACGGGATTTAACCCAAATGGCAGAAAATAGACTGTTTTTGTACTTTTCATCTTCAAAAAAAAAAAAAAAAAACCCCGCAAACTCTCCACAAACGTTAACTTGCTCCACGTTATCTTAAAGTTATAAACATAACCCAATCTGGCACGTGAATGTAAACCCCTGGTTCACAGTTGTGTTCCCAATGATATAAATTACAGTCCCTGTCACTCATGGAAACGCATTACCCTTCATTTATGCCGCTGGAAAGGAGAGCAGACCCTGTTCCTTGGAAACCAGACATGAAAGAAAGGCAGCTGGAGCCGAGCCTGGTGAAATCCTTCCCCACACCATTAGCCCTGAGCCGCGGGCACGTGCTGTCACCTGGGTCTTCTCCATTAATTTGGGAAGATTCAGGGGGGGATATTCCCCTTTCCCCTCCTGTAAACCACCCTTTGTGTGCCACAGGTGAGGACAGCAGCGATTCCCTGGCACAGGGGCGGCTCAGAGGCAGAACATCCCCCTCTGCTCCCTGCAGCCCTTCCCTGCCTGGCTCCTTCCCTCCCAACACCAAACATCCACCCCGAGGGTGACAAACGCGTTGCCACCGCTCAGAGCTGAGGGGATTTTGCTGAAACCGGGCTTTTTTGTTGTTGTTGTTCCTATTTCAGGCAAAGCCATCTCCCCGAAGTCAGGTGTGACCCGGCAAAGCCATTGGCTGCCTTGGGTGGCCTGAGATGCGGCTCGGAGTCACCTCCCGCACATCTCAGCTCTGCTGGGATGGGGATTGTCAGGACAGGCTGAGGATGGGCTGGTTTGGTTTTGTTTCCTCCAAGGCACATCAGGCAGCACTCAGCACCCAAGGGCACAGCCAGGGGCAAGGGCGATGCCGTGAAATCAGTGGGAATTCACAGAATCTGAAACTCTCTGTCCCCAGATCAGCGTCCCCGCTGTGGAAATGGCATTATCAGCACGCACTGGACATCAGAGAGGGACGGGCTCCCACATCCTGGGGAGCTAAGAGGATTTATTTGGTGCTAGCTCTCCTCTGGGATGGGGTGTGAGGATGTTTATGCATCCACATTCCTCCTCATCTGGAAGTTTCAGACATTTAGAGAGAGAGAATCATCACAAAAACTCACACACACACCAACCAAACCACATCAGACACATTAAAATGGTGTCATTGGCTTGATCTGGAGTTGTGTAAAGTGGGACAATCAGTGCCCCACAGCCACGAGAATCTCTTGGAGAAATCCTGATGCATTGGGAGCAAGGTCTGAGCAGGCACCTTCTGCTGCCAGTGCAGCCTCTGACCAGGAAAAGGATGGGATAATTAATTTTTAACTCCCAAAGAATTGGCTGCCTGGAAATGGAGACCTCAGAGGAGCTGGGTTCCCCCACCTCAGAAACTCCCATGAGAGGGAGGAGGGCATCAGGAACAGCCAGCTCTGTCCTGCAGGATCCCTGTGCTGTAAAGGCTGTGAAGGGCTCTGTGTTCATTGCCCAGCGACCCCAAACCCATGTGTTCCACATTTTCACTTTTCCTAAAGCACCCACCCACCTTCGGGGCTCCCTCTGCATCCCCCACATCTGTCCCTGAGCTCTTCCCTCGGATCTGAGACAACAATTCCTGTGGAGGGATGACAAAAGCTCTCTGGGTTGTGTTTTCAAGGAAGGCAGGGCAGAAAGGCAGCATTCAGCTCGGGCAGTGGGGGCAGAAGCTTGCAAGGAGCAAGAGCACAGCTCGTGAAGAACAAATTTCTCTCCTCCATCTCCTCATGAAGTGGCTGAGGCTTTGAGCTCTTGTTCCTCCTCCAGACAAGACAACTCCTGGGAGCATCAAAGGGATGCTCGTTACACATCCAATCCCACTGGGACGCCAATTCTGATGGGCCAGGAGGAAAAGGGAATATTCAAGATATTTTCCCTTAAATTAAAGATAAAGATGGGAGGGAATTTGCAGGCCCGTGTGAACACGTGTGTAAACCTTACGTAAGGAGAGGCACAGGGGACTGAAAGTAGGGCACAGACACGGAGATCACCGGCTCCAAACACCACTGGCTCTGCTGGGGAGGGAGCCAGGCTAAGCACAAACAATTTCCTAATACATCAGGTCCGTGACACAATGAGAACATTGTGATCTGAATTGGTTTAGGAGAGGAAACCCTTCATGAGGCATTTACTTATTTCTGTGCTGGTGAAGAGCCCATAGCAAAGGCATTATCACCACGCTGTGCGTGAAGAGGAGATTGATTGCTCTTAAATAAGCAAACACATTCATTTGGGGTGGTTCTGCCTGTGCTCAGAGGTCTGGGGAAGAAATGATGGCCAGCACAGCACTTGTGTTGTTATCATCAGTCCTCATCACAACTGATCTCCAGGAGATATCCCAAAACATTCCCTGGTAAGAAACAACCTCAGCAAGATGAGGACAACAGAGGAAGTTCTTTGGAGACACGACAGCCCTGTGATCCCAGCAGGAGCTTCCAGAGATCCCAAATCCTCCACTCCCTTCCTCTGTGTGATGTCAGGAAGGTCCTGGGTGCTCCCAGGAGGAAAACAGAGATAATGGGATTGTCCTACTTTAGCAGACTCTTGTCAGACACTTCAGAGATCCCGGGGTTGGAGACCCAGAGAACGGAGAACTCCAATGGAGCAGCCTGGGAGGACAGGGATGCTTTGAGTGTGAAGGAGAAACACCCCCCATCACTCCAGAGGAGGAGAAACAAAGGGTTTTGCTTTCTCTTGATATGGTAAAAGGAAGTTTCTTGACTTTGAACTGGATGGAGAAAGCTTTTGGTTTGTTCCTGGGGTGGATGCTTCTCCTTGGGCATCCGTCCCCATCCCAGACATGCTGCCCATCCTTGGATCTGCAGATTCCCACCCAGCTCCTGACACATGCAGCTCATAAATTCATAGATTACTCTCCCCTTTATCTCTCAATCTCCTGGCAGCATTTTAGCCAGGGAGACACAAGAGTAGAGTTTATTCCTAGTTTAGCAGCAACCTGGCTAAACCCTCACTTCTTTTTGACAGCTCAGTGTTTATGCCACTGACTGATCTCTTCTGTTTTTGTCAATCTCCACCACTGTCTGACAAGGATTTGTCTGGACACTGGCACATCTTCCTCTCCTTTCTTTTTCTCATGTTTGTAGTTGTCCTCACCGCTGCCTTTCCCACTTCCCAGGACTCTCAGGATTTCCAGAGCATCTTTTAAACCACTTTTCCCTTGCAGCTTTAGGACCTGCACTAATTTCAGGTGCTACAAAGCCATTTGTAGGAACAGTGAGGGCACAGACCAGGACCCTGCCAGCATCAGGACCTCATGAAGATGAAGCAGGCAGGGGGATCAGGCAGGACAAGGAGTGCAGAAACCCCAGACCAAAGGTTCCTGGCAATGTCTAATCAGGAATTTGTGCTAACAAACCCCTTTCCTCCATGGATCTCTCTGCCCTGGGACACACAGGAGAGCTGGCAGAGCCATTCACAGGCTCTGCCTTTCCAAGTGTTAAAAGCATTTTTGGATGGGAGCCCCACACCTTTTATGAACTGCTAAGAGAGATGGCTCCGGGTCCCTGGCGCTGGGACCTGAACCAAATCCCTTTTCCAAAATCCGGGGCTGTGCTCTTTGGTCATTCCCTGCTCCCTCAGCCCACAGCCAGGCTCGGGCCATAAATCCCAGCCCTGAGCAGCCCCAGCCAGAGCCGCTGCTGGCCCTCGGACAAAGCAAAGCAGAGATGCTGCAGGGTGCTGGGTTTGAGGAGCCCCTGGGGGAAAGCACTACAGTAATTACTGTAATTAATGAACCTGGGCATTCCCACCCAGCAGGGGAGGGATCAGCTCTGGTGTGCAGGTCAAGAGCGGCGCTTTAGTGACAACAACACCTCCCTGCTTTAAATCTGCGCTTTTTAACACCAGAGAGACGCACGGGAAGGCAACAAACCTGACACGAACACGGGTTATGCTGCCTGTGGCATGGAAAAGCAAAAGCTAAAGGGAGGAATCCCAGCGTGGTACCTCGGAGACGTTGATCCGTCCCTCCTGGAAGGAGCAGGTGGTGGGGTCGTGCGTGCAGAGGTTCCGGTACTTGCACCAGTGGCAGCGGAAGGCGCTGTTCACACAGGACAGGCACCTGCGGGGAGAGCAGGGGTTAGCACAGCACCTCGGCAGGGCTGCACTCATCTCCAGGCCTTGCCAGAAATCCAGGCTTTCCTGGCAAAATGATTTTGGTTTTTTTTTTTTTTTTTTTTGGTGAAAAAAAATTTTGATATAGTAAAAAACAAGGAACGGGTTTGGGGGAACACACACACACCCAAAAAGACAATTTATTCTGCCTCACAGTTTATTCCACAGTGAAAAGCAAGCTGGGGTTTATTGCAGGTCGTTGGGTTGGTGTAAAATAGAGCAGAGGGCATTGCACAGGCACCAGGTTTTAGTTTGTGGAAAAGAAGGCAAGCCCGGCAAAAATGGGATCAGCTGTTCTGTAAGTGAGGAATGCTTGAAGTCAACAGCAACACTTCAGCCTGGCCTTGCAGTGCAGAGGGTGCAGCAAGTGCTTTTGATTCATGTTGAGGAGAAAAAAAAAAAAAACAACCCAACAACCCAAACTGTTTATGAAATGTTTTTGAAAGAACACAGACCCTTTTCAGCCCCAGGGCACCCAGCTGCCAGCAGAGTGGCCGGGTGGGTTTTGTTCCCCACTCGCTGCTGCCACAGAGATGCACGAGCCGTGACAGCTGCTAGTCCTGGCAGTTGCCACCTCCTCCATCTCCGAGGCCACCCCTGCTGCCACGTGGCAGCTCTTGGTGGCACAAGGATCAGCTGTGCCCATGGATTCAGTGCCACGCCACAGCCCGGGGCTCTCTCTGGTGCTGCCTGCACAGGGAAGTGCCCGGGGACGTGCTGGAGCGAGGCCAGGGCAGGCAGACAAATGTCACCAGGGAAGTGGCAGCGTGGCCTCAGGCACGAGGCTCTGGAAGAGGAGGAGAGCAGCTCTGCAGGCAGCTGGGCACAGGCACCAGGGCAGTGTGAGCTGCTGCCACCAGCACGAGTGCTAATAACTCAATTGTGTTCTCCTTCTGATGCATTCCTGGTGACCTTAATAGGCAGGGGAGCTTATTGTAATCATGCACAGGCAAATCTGGGGGGAGAACACCGAGAACAGGCTGCGAGCCTGTTTAATTACTGCTTTGTCTGACCCATTTCTGTCCCTGGTTGGGTCTGGAGCACCTCACCTGGCCTGGCCTGACCTCCAGCATTCCCAGCAGGGGCTGGTGCGTTTGGCAGTTTCCCCTCTGAGGGAGGAAGATGTCCCTGGCCACGCAGGGCAATGGTTTGGTTTGGTTTGGTTTGGTTTGGTTTGGTTTGGTTTGGTTTGGTTTGGTTTGGTTTGGTTTGGCAGCTCTCCCTGTTCCGTGGTTTCTGTGGTTTCCTGCTGCTGCTCCCAGCTCTCCCCAGGCCTGGCAGCAGGACAAGGGATCCCAGACTTACACCAGGTCACCACCTTGGCTCTTTCACCCCAGTCCAGCTTTCTCAAGGACCACTGTCTCCTTTTCTTCCTTCTCCAGCTCATCAGGTCCTTACTAAAAGTCACCTGACAAGGGAAGGTTCCCTGGGGACACAGCACCCATGGCCCTGAGCTCTGAACCGCCCCAGCCCAAGGGGTCACAACATCACAGGAGGGTTCCCAGGCCCTCCCTGCCTGTCCCCAAACCCCTCGTGTCCCCCTGTGCCCGTGTCACCTCCCAGGGCTGTGGGTATCAGATGCCCCAAAGGGCTCCTCACACACCCCCAGCACTGCAGTGGAGCCTCAGCATCCACAGAGCTCCCCTCCCTGCAGGCTGAGCCCTGGATCCTGCCTCCTTCCTGATTCGTTCCTGCCAGGCTCCTGTGCCCTCCCTGAACCCGGTGATAACGAGTCCGGAGTGATGTAAGTGCTGCGGAATTCACCACCCTGTCAGCGCTTCATCTCCCGACACACACACGGGGGGGGGGAGGCAGGGCCGGGTGAAGCCGAGTGACAGCCCAGGAAGGATGTGCTGCCTCTCCTGATCCAAACCTCAGCTCCTCCGTGAAAATAGGGGTCCCTGGAATGCCATTCCTCATGCAAATTCCAATCAGAGGAACCTGGGGGCACTGCAAGTGCTGCTGGTGCTGCACAGCCTGACCGAGGGACAAGCACCTGAGGACAGAGCTGTGCATGAGGGGCCAACACACAGGAATCACTGGGATTATGGATATGGATCTCACAGGGAGGACTCCAGGATTCCCGGGCATCCCAGCACCTCTGCTCTGTGCTGTGGCTCACAACAAAATTGAAATTAAAAGTGAATGCCTGCCTAGAAAAACCAGAGGCCAGCCAAGCCCATGAGCACACCAACACACAAACCCTCTTCCAAGAGCAGCAGGAAAGGCCCTGGAGCTTGAGGCTTCAGACCCAGCTCAGAAAGGCTGGGAGTGACCTTGTGCCTGCCCTGGGTGACTCCAGCAATTGTCCCTGCCCCAGGAGATCTCCCAGCCCTGCCACCCCCATCCAGCTGCTGGCAGGTCCTGCCCACAGTGCTGGAGCTTGCTTTGTTTCCAGAGAGAAATCCATAAATGCTTCAGGTCTGTGAATGCGTTTTCAAGGCCGGCCAGCTGCCTGCTGCCTTCCAGTGCCCGGGGCGGGGGTGTGATTCCACCATCCTCGGCAAAACACAGCCCCTCCACCGAGCCTCTCACACGCCTGGGCTGCAGCCCACCTTCCCCTCCTGCATCCNCCTCTTACATGCCTGGGCTGCATCCTGCCTTTTCCTGCCCACCTTCCCCTCCTGCATCCCGCCTTTCCCTGCCCACATCCCACCTTCTCCTGCCCACATCCCACATCCCTCTGCCCACCTTCTGCTCCTGCCTCCCACCTCCCACGGTTTGCATCCCACCACCCTCTGCCCATCTTCCCCTCCTGTGCCCCACCTTCCCCTCCTGCATCCCATCTTCCCCTTCTGCATCCCACCTTCCCCTCCTGCATCCC
>VWYE01024470.1:50116-85633 GCA_013398995.1 Alaudala cheleensis
CTTCCCTTCCCTTCCCTTCCCGGCTCTCTCCCAGCTCTCAGTTGCGGGATCGCGCAGCTTGGGGGCACCAGCAGGTTGAGGTTGTTCCCGGCTCTCTCCACCTGCCTCCGCCGAGGCTCTCGGAGCTCCAACGCCCCCGGGGTTCCGAGCAGAGCCGTGCGGGGGCTGCCCCTGTCCCGCACCGTGCGCGCTGTCACCCGGGCGCTGTTCCAACCCCCCCGGCCGCTCCCAGCGCCCGCTCCCCCAAATCTTNTCTCTCCCAGCTCTCAGTTGCGGGATCGCGCAGCTTGGGGGCACCAGCAGGTTGAGGTTGTTCCCGGCTCTCTCCACCTGCCTCCGCCGAGGCTCTCGGAGCTCCAACGCCCCCAGGGTTCCGAGCAGAGCCGTGCGGGGGCTGCCCCTGTCCCGCACCGTGCGCGCTGTCACCCGGGCGCTGTTCCAACCCCCCCGGCCGCTCCCAGCGCCCGCTCCCCCAAATCTTTCGGGCTGGTTTTTGTCTCTGCTCGGGCGCGGGGAAGGAGCACTCACAGCTGGTGGGCGCTGCAGTTGTAGAACTTGAACTCGGTGCTGACGAAGGTCTTGCCCGTCTCCCGGGACTTCAGCTGGAGCAGGACGCCGAACCAGTCTGGGGAGGCAGAGCAGGGCCCGTCACTGCTGCCCGGGGGCCGAGGGGAGCAGCAGCAGTGATCTGCTGCCCACTGCCTGCCTGCCGAGCCCCTGCTGCTGGGGGAGCCCGGGTTTTCATCTCCTCCCACCGGGACCCCTGCCCACACCCTGCCCTGGAGCACCCCGGGGTGTCTGTGCCCAGAAATGTCTCCAAAAACCAGCCCCGCTGGCAAACTGCATCAGGGACAGGGTAAAAGCTGCCTTGGAGTGGGTTTGGAACCTGGCCCTGTTCCCTGATTCAGTCACCAGGTTAAAACGTGGGATTGTTCTGTGAGACAGCCCAGGAATAGAACTGGGGAGTCATGGAAGGCTTTGGGTTGGAAGGGATCCTCAAAGACCCCGTGCAACCCCCTGCCCTGGGCTGGGAGCCCTTCCACCAGCCCAGGTTGCTGCAAACCCCATCCAACCCCAGCCTTGAACACTTCCAGGGACTGGGCTCCACAGCTTCTCTCTGGGGAAATCATCCCCCAGAATCATCTCCTAGAGCAGGAGCCACTGCTGGACACAAGTGGAGCACCAGAGGAGCTCGGGGTTAATGAAGGGCAGGTTGTTCTTTTGGGGCTGGGAGGCCTCTCCTGGCCCTGCTACCACAGGGATCTGGGCCCTGCAGAGGCTCCATAAAATGCCTCAGAATCACAAAGACATCAGCAGGGAGGCACTGTGGACACCTGGAAGGATGCCCAGGGGAAAATGAGCTCCAAGCCCAGCGGTGCTTTGGTTACGGGAAGAGAAAATATGACAGCGGTGACATTAATGAGGAGCCAACCCAAAGATCAGCACCCAAACAGAGAAACTGCAGCCACCTACTCGTGGTGCTGAGCCAGGCCTAGGGGAGATTCCTGCTTCCCAGAGTCACCCAATCTGGCAGGGCTGAGAGCTCCTGGCCCCCTGTGAGCCACCCTGGAGGGGACAGACGGCTCCTCTCCTGCCCTGGCAGCTGTCTGGCAGCACAGGGAGGCAGCAAGGACAGGGCAAGCACTCAGTGCTGCCTGCTGCCAGCCCATCCTGCCCTGTGTGGGATGCATTTCCTAGGCATGAAGCTCCCTGGGTTCAACAGGCTCTGACAGCAGCACGAATTTCTCCAGCAGCAGCCCCAAAGGCTCTGCTCTGCTCAGCTGATCCTCCCAGAGCTGCCCTGCACTGTCTGACACCGTGTCACCGCCCAGGAGTCAGCACTTACCCTGATCCACGGGGATGGCAGGGACATCTTTGGCTGCTGGTGACACACAGACCACCTGGCTGCCCGACACCTGCCCCTCCACCTCGCTCAGGTTCCCGAAGAGGCAGCTGACACCAGCACTCAGGTCTGGAGCATCCTTCACCCACAGGCTGAGCTGCAGCAAAAAGGAGCTGTGAGCTCAAAGCAGAGGCAGAGCCACCCAAATCTCCCTCAAATTCCCAGTCCTGGCTGTTTCCCCTTTCAAAACGAGCCCCTTAAATCACCCACCTGCCCACAGCTGGTGGCCAGCTGCCCTTTCACGGGGAAGGGAGGAGGAAAAGGGAAGGCAAGGATGTTCTTTTTTGGATACAAACCCACCTTGCAGGTCAGGGGTGGTGGCAATGGCAGATTTTTGTCCCCTGGCTGCTCTACAGAAGCTTTGCCACCCTCAGTGCTCGTGGCAGGACCCTGAGAGCAGCAGTGACCATCCCCAAACCCCTGAGCTCAAACCACCTCCCTCTCCACGGGGGAGACCACCCTGCCCTGGCCTGGGAGGAGCAGGTCCCCAGTGTCCCCAGCTCAGCTGGGGAGTGTCCCCGTGGCAAACCAGAGCCTGCAGGGCTGAGTCCTCTCTCCCCACACCATTTTTACACAGGGTGATGGGGACAGCCCAGGAAGGGGAGGCAGCAGGACCAGCTGCCACAGGGGTGTGGGGGGCTGTGGCAGCAACAGCTGGGAAGCTTTGGAGAGCCAGGCCTGAGCACAGCTCACAGAGGAGCTTTTTGGGAAACAAAGCCTTTCCTTTCACCAGCCACACAAACCAGGGAAATGTGAGCTGAGGCAGCAGGGGAAGGGGAATTTGTATCTGCCACCCCCCTCTGCCTTCTCCCCCAGCTCGGGTGACCCCTTTGGCTCCCCTGGCCCTCTGCGAGCCGTGACTTCATGAGAAAACATTTGTGCCAGAGGGAAGGGGGAAAGGCTGGAGCACGGAGTGCTCCCTGCTGGGGGTGCCTGTCCCGCAGAGCCCCTGTGCCCTGCCCCTGCTCACCGGGAGGCTGTGCTCAGACACCGAGATGCTGCTGGGCTGCACGGCCACGCTCAGGCACTGGCTGATGCTGCCTGCGAAGCGGAACGGCTCCTCTGCCCGCTCACACCGGTCCCTCGGGGAGCACCTGCCACACAGGAGCACTCAGAGTGCTGAAAACATCCCCGGGACACGCCCCAAAGCCCCGGGGAGATGTTCCACAGCAGGGCCCGGCCGTGCCCCGCAAGGGGAGCAGGTGTTGGGCAGCAGGTCAGGACCAAAGGGTGCTGGAAAATGTTCTGTGATCAGCAAAAGCACAAAGCCCGAGTATCCCATGAGTAATTCCTGCACTGGGACACAATCCAGAGCTGCCAGTCCCATGTGCTGGTGGTGCTGGGGGCGTGGGGTGAGCCATGGACTCATCATCTGCACACGGACCAAACCACAAAGCAGTAACAGGCAGGGACAGGATGATGCCTGTGTCCTAATTAAAACCACACAGCTCACTAATCATCTCCTCCTGGAGCTGGGGGTGAGACACAGCCAGCAATGGGAGCTTCCAGCTGCTGCCAGCAGTGCTTGGCTGCTGCTCGTGCCTTGAGCTCCCAGCTCCTTCCCATTCCCAGCAGCAGGAATGGAGCCTCCGAGCGTGCCAAGGTGGCTGGGACTGCTCCTCATTCCCATTCCATGGGCTCCTTATCCCTGTTTTCTACTGCAGGTGTCCTTGGAGCAGAGAGGAATCCAGCTGTTTGCAGCACAGCACCCACTGGGGTGGAACCAAGGGAGGACCATCAGTGCTCCAAACCAGACTGCGGCGCTGGCATCCCTCCAGGATTTCCTGCTTTATGTCATCTGGGGAAATTCCTTCCCTTCCATCCCCCCCTCCGTGGGTGCAGAATGACAAACTCGCCTCTAAGGTCCCTTTGAACCCCCAGCATTGTGGGATTCTATGGAACAGTGGGAGTGAAGCCGTTTGCTTTAGATGAAGGTGAGTGAAGTTTCCTCTTCCCCTTTCCAAGCCACCCCCGTGATCCCCAACAAACGCTGGGGCTGCTCTCCTCACCCTCCCCCCTTTTGTGCCTTTTCCTTTGGAGCATAAAGGAGCTAAATATGAATGGTGCCAAAGGAAGAAATATCGAGGTTTAAGTGAATCTCTAAGATAGCCCTAAAGTGAGCTCTTGACTGGAGCCTTTATCTCATTGACTCGCTGGAATGGCTCTTTTTTATCATCCTATTTATGGCAACAGCCCCAGCAGAGATAAATAGGCCTGGAGACAATAACACCCTTGCAGAGAGCAGCACGGGGAAGTCCTGTAGGTTTCAGATCCCACTGGGCTGGAGAGATCCTGTGACAATCTCCAGGAGGCCTCTGATGGCTCCCAAAGAGCAAAGGGAGGATGCAGAGGATGAAGAAATCACCTCCTCCCCCAGCCCTCACCCTCTCAGCCATCCCTAAACACAGTCTGAGCATCACCCCCTGACCCAGCACCCTTCCAGGGAGCAGCTGGAAGCAGGAGGGTGTGAGAATGGAAAGGGAGAGATGACAAATGAAATACAAACACTCCAGCACTGGGGGCCTCCAAACAAAGATGACAGAGGCTTCGAAGAGCAGCAAGATAAACTCAATTATTTTCAGCTTAAAAAAAAGGAAAAACTCTAAAAAATGATCACTGCTCCAAAGTGCAGATGCTTGAAGGGAGAGCTGAGAACTCCCATCGGGGGAGGAGCCCTTGTTGGGAATAGGCTGATGCCGAAATGTCACGGCCAAAAGGGCACAGGAAATGACACTTTTCTCTCCTCTTGTCATCGAGGGTTTTGTCTCTGCAAAATGAAGATAACAACCTTTACCTGCCTCCCAGGTGGCTTGTGAGGATCGAGCTCATTAGCATGAGGGGAGTGCTCGCTGATCCTTGCAGAGGAGCTGCAGCAGGAGCAGCCCCAGATGCCCCCAGCGCAGCTCCTGCTGCAGCATCCCCTGCCCGGGGAGGGCACCCAGGGGTGGCTGGGGAGAGCAGAGCGCAAGGGATGGGGGTGCCCAGGCATGGAAATCACTCCCTTCTGACAAAGGAGCTGTGACAGTGAAGACTTTGGGACATGACTGCACAAAAAGTGGCTCGGTTGTAGGGCTTGGAAAGGAAAAAAAAGCTAAAAAACCCCCAAAAGATGCCCAGAGCGCCCTGGGGTGCTGCTGTGGGATGCTCAGAGCTCTGCTGGTACCCCCAGCCCGTCCCTGTGAGCAGCCTGTGTGATGCTCAGGGGCTGAGCTGCTTCTCCCGCACCTCCCCGAGCGTGGCCACGGACCAAACCCGCGCTGGGGAGCTGCTCTGCACCCCCAGAGCCCCGGATCCAGGCCGGATTTGCGGAGGAGCCTGCAGCTCCTCGCTCCCCCCCAGCACCTGCTCCTCAGGCAAGTGGCCAAGCGCTGCTGTGCGGGTCCCTGAGCTCTGCCTCCCCCATCTCCACGCTCCCCGTGCATTAAGGGGCCGCTCAGCGAGCTGGCACGGGGCCGCAGGGATTTCTATTCCCCCGCTCCAGCCTCCTCCAGGCTCTCCCTCCCCTCCTCCTCCCCTGAGCTCCTGTGCCCGGTGGTCTCCCTTCCGCCTTAGGAAGTGCTCGTCATTGTGGCAGGGGCAGAGAAAGGAAGGGCACGGACACCTCCTGAATGCAGAGAGAATTTCCTGGAGTTCCCCGGGAGAAGAAGCACCCTCAGCCCTTTGTGCCTGGCGGTGTGAGGGGGGCTGCCAGTCCCCAGCCCCGCTGCTGGATCCCCCCGGGAAGGCTGGAGGTGGGACCCCCTGAGCTCCCCTTGCAGGATTTCAGTCTCCCTTCCTGGGGTTTTTCAAAGGGCTCTGTGCTCTGCTCTGCTGCTGAAACCTCGCTGGGAGCAAAGCCCCACTCACAGGATCCTGTCAAAAATTCCACCTTATTTGGGATTTGCAGCCTGGGCAAGGAGCAGGAGGGTGTCAAACAGCAGGAGGGGTGTGCAAACCACCAGGGCCTCCACTCCCACCAGTTTAAATTGTGGTTTTCCATCGTGTGCACATCACCCTGCCCACGGCTCCTGAAGCAGGAGTTGATTTTCCATCACTGGGAGCTCAGGGATCCCCAATGGCACCCGAGTGCAAAGCAGGGAATGTCCAAAGGAGAGAAAAGTGGATTTGGGGAACTTCAGCCTGATTTGTTTTTGCATGGGAGGCACTGGGAGGTTTTGAAAGCTGCTTTTATCACCGGGACATGGCCAAGGCTGGACTTACATGTGGTGGAGGGAGCACCAGCCACAGTGCGGGTCCCCCGAGCTCAGGCACTCCTGGCAGGTGGTGTACTGCTCACAGGACTCCACGGGCACGCGGGTCACCTGCAAGGGAAACACACACACTGAGTGCTGCTGTGTGTGTGCAAGGGAACCACACACACTGAGTGCTGCTGTGTGTGTGCAAGGGAACCACACACACTGAGAGCTGCTGTGTGTGCAAAGGAACCACACACCCTGAGAGCTGCTGTGTGTGCAAGGGAAACACACACACTGAGAGCTGCTGTGTGTGCAAAGGAACCACACACACTGAGAGCTGCTGTGTGTGCAAGGGAATCACACACACTGAGAGCTGCTGTGTGTGCAAGGGAACCACACACACACTGAGAGCTGCTGTGTGTGCAAAGGAACCACACACACTGAGAGCTGCTGTGTGTGCAAGGGAAACACACACACTGAGAGCTGCTGTGTGTGTGCAAGGGAAACACACACACTGAGAGCTGCTGTGTGTGCAAGGGAAAACACACACTGAGTGCTGCAACCCTGCAAGGGAAACACACACACTGAGAGCTGCTGTGTGTGCAAAGGAACCACATACCCTCAGTGCTGCTGTGTGTGTAAGGGAACCACACACACTCACTGCTGCAACCCTGCAAGGGAACCACACATCCTCAGTGCTGCTGTGTGTGCAAAGGAACCACACACACTGAGAGCTGCTGTGTGTGCAAGGGAAACACACACACAGTGCTGCAACCCTGCAATGGAGCCACACACCACAGTGCTGCTCTGCTGCAAAGGAATCACACACATTCAGTGCTTTTCCCCCAGCACAACCAGAGCAGCCCCAGGTCCTGCTTTGCCCCTCAGAGTCACGGAGCACAACAGCAAATCCACGGCCTGAAATGAATTTGTTCCAACATCCAAGGATGGGAATTATTGCAGACTGAGACGTGAGCTCAGCCCGTCCCTTGTGTGAGTCCTGGGCACACAGAGCCCTGGCTGGCTCCTCTCCTCGGAGCCCCCTGGCCAGAGCCTCCCCTGGGGCTGGAGCTGAGCCCTCTCCTCCCTGATTTATGCTCTGCTGCCTCACCCCTTCCCCCGGGGGAGCTGCTGCAGGGAATAAATCTCTGGGATTTTGGCAGTTTGTTTAGTCTGGGTGGGTGTTCCACAGCTTTGGCTGCTCTGAGCCTTTCCAGCAGCAGCCACTTGGCCCCCAGGCCTGACCCTTTGGGGGCTCCTGTCCCTTCCAGGCAGGGATGGCACAGAGGGGAGCACAGGTGGGAACAATCCCAAACTCTGCTGTGAACCCCTCTCCCACTCACTGCACACGAGGAAGGTCCCACCTGATGCTGAGGTGCAGCACAGCCCTGACCCATTTACCAGCACTGAAACCCCCAAAGGCTCCAAAATCACACCAGGCTTTAACCACAGGTCACTGCTTGGCTCCAGCAAAGACCTTTTTATCCTTTTTAACCACTTTAACCTTTCCAACCTGTCCTTTGCCATCTCCAGCAGCAGGGTGGGTTTGCATCCCCTGTTTCAAGCTCCTGTAGTGTCCCTCTATAAAATAGGGAAGAAATTCCTTCCTGTAAGGTTGGGAGGCACAGGAACAGGTTGCTCAAGAGCTTGTGGGCTCCCTATCCCTGGAGGTGCTCAAAGGCAGGCTGGACATACCCTGGAACAGCCTGGGACAGTGGAAGCTGCCCCGATGACCTTTAAGCTCCCTCCCAGCCCACGCCACTCCGCGATTCCGTGATTCTATTCCCATTCCTCCCACCAAAACACGGCAGATAATCCTCTCCCAGCCTCCCTGCAGAGCTCAGGGCCCGGGAGTGATGCCTGCAACTGGCTGGGAATTCAAACAACTGCTGGATGGCTCTGGCTCTGTCCGTCAAAACAGCACCCGGCTCCCAGCAGCCGCCTCTGAAAGGAGCAGTGTCTCCCCAAACAACGGCCACTGTCAGGCCAAGTGCTGTTGACACAGTGAGAACCCAGTTCCTCTCTGAGCACGGCACCAATAGGGCTGCTATTCTTCTTGTTTCCTCAGCCCCACTCAACAGCTTTTCCCGAAGCAGGGATGGCCCGGGGGAAGCGCGGGGTTGGTGTTTTCTCGCCCGTGGGTGGAGCCCGTGGGGTGGGTGGAGGGTTTGGTTTGGGACCCCTGGGGATGAGGGGTGTGAGGGGCAGGGCTGGGAACGCCTTCAGCCCGCGCTGGATGGGAAGAGCTTCGGGAATGGAGCAGAGAAATTCGGGGTCAGAGGTGGAAATGGGCTGCAGAGGGTGCCTGGGGTGCCCTGGCAGGGTCTGCACCTGGAGTGGCCACAGGTGATGTGTTCCTCTGCTGCTTTGCCTCTCCCTTCTAAGGAGCAAAAAGCACTTTACAGACGAGGTGGGAGCAAGTCCAGGAGCCTGGTGACAGGGACAACTCCCCAGGATGGCCCATCCGGGACTTACCCCTGCATGGCACTGCCCACACCCACCCCAGCCCCAGTGCCCACCCCTCATTTCCCAGTAGGATCAGTGCTGCAGCCACCACGCTGCTCCTGGGTGGAGAGCCAGGGGCAAACACGTGTTTTTTCAAACCAAACAAGCATCCCACAGCATTCCCTGTGGGAGACACCAGCCAGCACACGATGCACCCAGGCAGGTCGCTGGGTTTCCCCAAAAATCAGCTGAGCTCTGACCCAGCCTGGAGCTCAGGACAGCCCCAAAATCCCCCAGCACTGCAGAATCCCCTGCTCGTACCCACCCAGGGAGGCTTGGCAGGATCTGTCCCCGTGATTTAAATGCAGCTCAGGGCTTGTTTCATGTTTGTGAGGAGCTGGATGCTCTCGCTGCGCTCTATAAATAACGGAGGATTGGAATTATGTGAATAAGAGTTCATTAGAGATGATTTGATGTTGAGCGCTTCGTTTCTTTTTCTGCTCCTGCACATGATAATTCTTTAAAAGCCACACGGAGGGTTTTGAACAATGTCTCTGGAGGAGCATCTGTGTGAAGGACACCAGGCAAGAATCCAGCACTGCTGGGGGATCTCCTGAGGGCACAGCCCTGCTCCCCCCCAGCCCCACTGTGACCTCTCTTCCCCACTCCCTGTGCCAAAACCAACCTGCTGCTCGACCATTAAATGATAAAGCCTCATTATTACTGTCCCTGGGCTGCCTGACCCAGAACAGCAGCAAAATAAAATAAATAAATTAAAAAAAAAAAATCGATACAGACTCTCCAAAACACAGAAATTCCATTTTTGCCAGCCCAGAGAGCAAATAAGCACAAGAAACCAGTTCCAAATAATTAGATAAATAAATAAATAAATAGATAGATAAATAAATAAATAAATAAAATAAAAAGCCAAAGCAAAGTTTCCACAGGCTTTGCGTGCCACCAGCCCAGGCCTGTGACCTCCCCTGGCTGGAGACAGCCCCTGGAGCATCTCACAGCCACGGCAGGCTGCCCACAGACCCCTCGGGGGGGGGCTGGAGTTCAAACAGAAAATCTATTTTTAATGACTTTGGGGAGTGGAGTGGAGATGCCAACTAGTTCAGTGTAATTAAAGCCATCTATCACTCACTGAGCAGGAGCCCAAAGTTGATGAACTTTCCAATGAGATTTGATTCTTTCCTTTATTCATGACAAAACTCCGCTTGGTGCTGGGGCAGGAGACGTGAAAAAGTGTGGGAAGGAGCGAGGAGGCCGCCTCAGCAGCAGCCATTAACGTGTCAGGGTGACAGGGAAAATAAAGCCTGACTTTCCCAGAGGGCTGTAAAAATTTTGCCAGACTCCTCTTCCCTCTGCTCCTCCTGCTGTGGCTCCATGCAGAGCTCCAGGTGGGATATCCTGCAGGGCACCTTTGCCAAGGGAAACCCCAGTGAGCAGGGATGGGAACGCTCTGGCTCTGCTGAGCAAGGCACGTGGGATGTGGAATTTCCTACCTGGGAACTGCTGCTCCTGCCTCGTGGAGATCCCAGACACTCNTCGATACAGACTCTCCAAAACACAGAAATTCCATTTTTGCCAGCCCAGAGAGCAAATAAGCACAAGAAACCAGTTCCAAATAATTAGATAAATAAATAAATAAATAGATAGATAAATAAATAAATAAATAAAATAAAAAGCCAAAGCAAAGTTTCCACAGGCTTTGCGTGCCACCAGCCCAGGCCTGTGACCTCCCCTGGCTGGAGACAGCCCCTGGAGCATCTCACAGCCACGGCAGGCTGCCCACAGACCCCTCGGGGGGGGGCTGGAGTTCAAACAGAAAATCTATTTTTAATGACTTTGGGGAGTGGAGTGGAGATGCCAACTAGTTCAGTGTAATTAAAGCCATCTATCACTCACTGAGCAGGAGCCCAAAGTTGATGAACTTTCCAATGAGATTTGATTCTTTCCTTTATTCATGACAAAACTCCGCTTGGTGCTGGGGCAGGAGACGTGAAAAAGTGTGGGAAGGAGCGAGGAGGCCGCCTCAGCAGCAGCCATTAACGTGTCAGGGTGACAGGGAAAATAAAGCCTGACTTTCCCAGAGGGCTGTAAAAATTTTGCCAGACTCCTCTTCCCTCTGCTCCTCCTGCTGTGGCTCCATGCAGAGCTCCAGGTGGGATATCCTGCAGGGCACCTTTGCCAAGGGAAACCCCAGTGAGCAGGGATGGGAACGCTCTGGCTCTGCTGAGAAAGGCACGTGGGATGTGGAATTTCCTACCTGGGAACTGCTGCTCCTGCCTCGTGGAGATCCCAGACACTCCGAGGCTGGTGGCAGCAGCGAGTGTGGAAGGCCCAGGGGTGAAAAACGCATCCATGGGCAGAGCCAGGACACAGAGGAGAGGGGAAAAGGGGGGAGTTTGAACCACAAAGAGCTGGGGAGCATCCCCAGGGTGCTGTGGAGCTCCCAAAGGTGGGAATGGCTCCAGCATCCACCCCTGTATCCCAGGGTGGCACAGAGCAGGCAGGAGCAGGTGAGGGGCAGCTCTCCCACCGCTCCTTCAGGAGCAGCTCGGCTCTCCCAGCACAGGAGGGAGGGATCCCGGAGCCCCCGCCGGGCTCTCAGAACCAAATCAACGCCTGGAAGTTGTGGCAGGGAAGCAGCGAGTGGGAGAGGACACGGAGACAACGTTGCCATGGCTACGAGGGGATTATTTAATTACGGCGCTGCAGATGCACGCGGAGAGAGCCCCTTCAACTCTGATCCAGGCAACCTTTGCAGTGGGCTTGGCTTTGCTGCCATAAGAACCTCATTAACATCAGAGGAGGACAAGCTGTGTTGGAGCACAGGGGACTGGATCAGTCTCCGAGTGAGGGATCAGATCTTCTGCAAACATTCCCATCTCCTTGGCTCCCTCAGACCCTCCGTGCGCCGTGCCAGGCTCCCGGGGGAGGTGATGAAAGCGAGGACAGCCTCCTCTGGGAAGCAAGAAAGACTGAGAAAATAGCAAATATCCCGAAGTGAGGCTTGCTCGAGCAGGAAAATTGTCCTCAAGCCAGAGTTTCCTCCATCCATCCGGCCCAGCATCCCGGAGCAGCCTCATGTTCTGGCACACAGGCTCCTGCAGACAAACGCTTTCCTGTGGTTTACCGCGGCTCGAGTTAATCATCACATCAATATGGAACATCTGAGCGGGGTTTGTTGGAATAACAAAGTGCCAGGCAGAGATCCCAGCCCCGCTCCCAGGAGCAGCACGGGCTCGTTTCAAACCTGCGGGAGGGGAAATGGGTTTTCATCTCCCACACGTCCATGGGATGCTCGGTCTGCTGGCTCTGGCAGCTCCTCCTCTGCCCCCAGCAGGTGACAATGACACTGCAGGAGGTGGCACAGGGGCAGGGTGTCCCATTCCTCACCCAGCTGTGGGTGGAGGCTCAGCCCAGCATTTGTACCCCACTCTGGCAGCACCCCCTGCTCGGGCTGTGCCAGCTCTGTGTGACAGCCACCGCTCCAAAGTGCCTTGGCAGCCCCAGCTCTGCCTCCTGCCTCGCACGGACCATCTGCACCTGGGAATTGTGGGGCCAGGGATGCACAGCTGCCTCCATCTCCCTGTGCCTGCTTCCTCCATCTCCCTGTGCCTGCTTCCTCCATCTCCCTGTGCCCACTGCCTCCATCTCNCGGGCTCGTTTCAAACCTGCGGGAGGGGAAATGGGTTTTCATCTCCCACACGTCCATGGGATGCTCGGTCTGCTGGCTCTGGCAGCTCCTCCTCTGCCCCCAGCAGGTGACAATGACACTGCAGGAGGTGGCACAGGGGCAGGGTGTCCCATTCCTCACCCAGCTGTGGGTGGAGGCTCAGCCCAGCATTTGTACCCCACTCTGGCAGCACCCCCTGCTCGGGCTGTGCCAGCTCTGTGTGACAGCCACCGCTCCAAAGTGCCTTGGCAGCCCCAGCTCTGCCTCCTGCCTCGCACGGACCATCTGCACCTGGGAATTGTAGGGCCAGGGACGCACAGCTGCCTCCATCTCCCTGTGCCCACTGCCTCCATCTCTCTGTGCTCACTGCCTCCATCTCTCTGTGCCCACTGCCTCCATCTCTCTGTGCTCACTGCCTCCATCTCTCTGTGCTCACTGCCTCCATCTCTCTGTGCTCACTGCCTCCATCTCTCTGTGCTCACTGCCTCCATCTCTCTGTGCTCACTGCCTCCATCTCTCTGTGCTCACTGCCTCCATCTCTCTGTGCTCACTGCCTCCATCTCTCTGTGCTCACTGCCTCCATCTCTCTGTGCTCACTGCCTCCATCTCTCTGTGCTCACTGCCTCCATCTCTCTGTGCTCACTGCCTCCATCTCTCTGTGCCCACTGCCTCCATCTCCCTGTGCCACTGCCTCCATCACTGTGTGCCCACTGCCTCCAGAGCTGCAAAAACCTCGTGCATGCACCAAATTGGGAAGCAATTCTTTCATCTTCAGTGCTGAAATAAAACCTGGAGCGCAGACCTGGCTGAGGGATTCACGGGAGCTTCTGGAATGGCAGATGCAGCAAAATCCATGGATTAAATCATCAGGTGCAGCCACGAATTCGTTCCTGGCTCCTCTGAGCTGCTCCTGCCCTCAGGGCGCTGGTGACAGCTCGGTGTCCCCACACAGGGGTGGCAGCTGGGGAGGACAGGCCCCTCAGCAGATCTGGGACCCTAAACCACTCTGTTTCTTGCAGAACTGACCCACAGAACCTCTCCCTGACAGGAGAAGGGGGTTGTGAGGGTGTACACGTGCCAATAACAAGGAATGGGATGCTAAAGGTCCCCCCACACAAGGACAGGGTTCTGCTGGGATGGATCCACATTCCTGGATCCCTGGAAAAGCACCACACCTCAGGGGAGCTGCGGTTTTGTTCTTGTCTGCACAAAAAGAGGTCAGATGAGTTCCTGGAAGTCGATCCAGGCAGGAGCTCCCCAGGGTGACACAGCAGCAGCCAGGGTGACACAGAGCCTCCCTGCTCCCGTGGGATTCCCCTCTGGGCTCGCTTTGCATTCCAGGATGACGTTCCTGGAGCAGCCAGGGGCACATCCCCGAGCTTCTGCCAGGGGACATCGCTGCTGCCATCACAGGTGGCTTCCTGAGAGCTGGCACTGACACCACCCAGCCTGCGCCACCCCAGCTGATGAGCACTGCCCTTTGATTAGCCCAGGCCTCAGGGGAACTCATTGATCAGGATAAAAGGGGGGCAGCCTTCCAGAATTTCTGGGCTCAGGTGGGGATCAATCCAACACAGCCAACTTTCATCTCACATCAGTTCACGGCCTCTGCGTTCTGGGCTTTGCCTGGCTGCCACAGAACTCCTGACGTGCTCCCTGCAGCCATTTAAAAGTTTTATCAGAAGCTCAGAAAATTAATTAAGGTGAATAATTATAAAGTGTGAGCTTCTCCCCCTCTCTGTTTGGTGAGAAAACAGCAAAACCAGAATTGGGGATCATTTTGGAGGGGTAACCAATGTAATTAGGTGTTCAATGAACGCTCACAATTGGGCTGGGCTTATTAAAATTATTGTTTTTAGTGGGAGCATTTTGCCAGAGAGTCATTAACAGCACAGTGCTCCCCTTCCCCGGGACTCTCATTAGGCTTGGATCCCCTCCAGCTCAGGGATGCCCAGCCCTGCTGCCCCACCCAGCCCTGCAGGTGATGCTCCCTGGGCCCCCCCCAGCTCCAGGGTGTGGGGACTCAGCCAGGAGGAGAGCAGGGACAGGGACAGAGCCCCTGGCATTGGGCAGTGGGAGGAGATGCTGTTCTGTGAGGGTGGGCAGGCCCTGGCACAGAGAAGCTGCCCCTGGATCCCTGGCAGTGCCCAAGGCCGGGTTGGATGAGGCTTGGAGCAGCCTGGGGACAGCAGAGGGTGTCCCTGCCACGGTGGGGTGGCACTGGGTGGATTTTAAGGTCCCTCCCAAGCCAGACCATTCCAGGATTGTGTGATCCCTGAGGGTGGGGATTCCTTAGAGCAGGAACACACCCTGTGAGGAACCAGAGCCCCCAGCTGGAAGCACCCTGAGCATTTCCCTGCTCCGAGCAGCTTCCTGGACCGGCTTGGAAATGCTGGAACCTCCAAATCTGGAGTCNAGAGGGTGTCCCTGCCACGCTGGGGTGGCACTGGGTGGATTTTAAGGTCCCTCCCAAGCCAAACCATTCCAGGATTGTGTGATCCCTGAGGGTGGGGATTCCTTAGAGCAGGAACACACCCTGTGAGGAACCAGAGCCCCCAGCTGGAAGCACCCTGAGCATTTCCCTGCTCCGAGCAGCTTCCTGGACCGGCTTGGAAATGCTGGAACCTCCAAATCTGGAGTCGCTGCAGCTGTGTCACAGCCACCCAGCTCTGCTATAGAAACCCTGAATCCCCAGGGTGTGGATCCCAGGGAGGCTCAGAGCCTGCTGCCTGCGAGTGCCTCCAGCCGTCTGTTTCTCCTGTCTCCCCAGGAAAAGCACACGCCAGACAGCAGAGCCCCTTCCCCCGAGCTGCCAGCCTGCAACTCACGGATTCACTTAAGTTGTTAAAAAGGATTGTGGCAGGCTAAGATAAAACAGAGGAGTTTAAAATGACAAACAGACTCCTAAATGGGACGAGAGTCTTAATGAAAACAGTAATGAATGAATGAGGCAAGCAAATATTCCCCATTAATATTAGACAGATAGATTAGATCCCTGGGCGCTGCATTTAAAACCGACATGAAATTACTTCAATTACTCTGCATTGATAAATAACAAGGCCGTATTTACTGTTAAAACACGTTTCCTCCACCCTCCCCCATGCTTTGCTTTGGCTTCTGCTTCTCAGGAGGGAGAGGGGATCACTGAGAGGATGGAAAATGCTTCGGGCTGGGAGCTTCCCCCACCTCCCTCCTGCCCCCGGGAGGGCTCAGCACCCGGCCGAGGTGTCCCAGGGCTCCTGCCCCGGAGCACCAGGCCCATCAGGCTCCATCTCCACCATCAGCACTGCTATTTCAGCCCTGGCAGCGCTGTGAAAGAGGCGAAGCAATCACCGAGGAGCCACTTCAAACCTGGTGCTCGCAGCGTCCTTCCCTCTCAGAAATTCACTGCACTTCCCCTAGCTGGTGGTTACAGCTGCTCAGCATCCTCCTTTCCACGCTGGGAAAGTGAGATTAACCTGATCAGAGGCCTCTTCTGATGAAGAGATCATAGATGGGTAATTCCTGGGTGTTTGCTGGCATTTACATGCTAATGATGAAAGGCGCTCTGGTAAAGGTAATGTCAACACGAGTGCCTTGTCCTCGCATCTCAGCCTCCAGCCCAGCCATCTGTTCTCGGGGTTCAGAAAAGCCCTGGAGAACGGGCTGCTGCTAGAAAAGCTGCAAAAGCTCCTTCCCAGCTCAGCCTGTGAAGCTCCGTGCCCGGCTGGAGTGTCCTCAGTGGCTGGGGATGCTCAGAGCTGTGGATGAGCAGAGCACTGGAGGCACACCCGGGCTGTGCTGGCAAACCATTGATGTTTTGCTGCTACAGGATCTTACATAGCTGCAAAAAAACCCTCCACTCAGCCTCATCATAATATCAGTAAACAAGAAACATAAAATATCTGCTTTCAGGGGTACAGGAGCATCGAAGCACCCAGAGATCCTGACCCGGGTCTCTGCTGCAGATCCAACATCCCGTATTTCCCCAGGGAGAGGAGGGGAATAACTCCCTGCTTCCCCCCAGAGGGGATGCAATCCCTTGGGGAAAGGGCACCCAGCAGCTCCAGGGTTCTGCAGCTGAAATGGTGCTGCTGGAGGGGTCACTGAGTGTGGGAATGGGGTCAGGAGGGCTGAGGGGGCTCTGGGTACCAGGCACGGATAAATTCACTCCCCACAACGGCGACAAAACCCAGGCTTGGTGCTTTCCCAGCCTGAAATCAGGGGTAGAACAGCCAAGTGGAGAGGGAGGAATGCTCAGAGCTCTTCCCACAGCTCGGGGGATGGGTGACCTTTCCAGTACTATACCTGTATAAATCTTACTTAATGAAATAGTAAAAAAAAAAAAAAAAAAAAAAAAAAAAAAAAAAAAAAAAAAGANAAAAGAAAAAAAAAAAGAAAAAGAAAATAGGCGAAGGTTAAATCATTCCCTGCAGCAGATTTACACTGCAAACCAAGCCTGTTCAGACAGCGGTTGGTTTACACAACAGCACTTTAGCATTCCTTTCCTAACGACTGGGGTGACTCCTGACCAGCCCTAACCACGGGATGAGTGATCCCAGCCCCCGGAGCCGAGGGCAGCGCGCCAGGACGGAGGCAAAGGAAACAGCTCCAGCCTGGGCTTTGCTTTAAACACACAATTAGGGGTTTCGCTGGGTCACGAGTCACAGCACGGCGGTTTTCACCCATCAAACCTTCCCCACAACACCCCCGTCCCCGGGGACGTGACTCCATTTGCGGTGCCACCGCAAGTGAGCACTTGGAGCATCCCCTGCCGCTCCCTCCCCGAGCAAACAGCGCTGCCTGCGGCTTGGAAGTGCCCCTGGGAAAGCGGGAGCACCAAGCAAGGGCCTCCCACTGCGGGAAATAAGAGCTGGGATGGTTTTTGTGGCCAGAGAAGGTCGCGTGTGAAGGGTTTCGCTTTGATCTTTTACCTGCTTCTCCTTGGGCTGCTGTTTTGCTGCATGGGAGATGTGGAATCAAAGAGCAGCTCTGGGGCTGTGGCGCTGCTTTGAGGGCAGGCAGGGCTGATCCAGAGCTCGCACACAAACTCCAGAACTGCTGCATTGATGCTCCCAGCGCTGCAACGCCCAGGCACTTGTCCCTGCAAGCCACATCAGCTCCTGCTGTAAACACTCGCTTTGACATCAGCTTCTCACTGTCCGGATCCTGCACTCAGAGCCGTGGCATTTTGGGCAAATAATGCCATGAAACGATTTCTGCTCCATCAGAGCCTGAGGAACTTCTGCATATATTTCCATAAATATCACTGGCGTCAGTACAGCAACAGACCCAACAGACTGCGAGGGGGATCCTGCAGACTGCTGCCGAGCCTACCTACGGATCGGCTCCAGGAAAAGCTCTGGGCTTGGGAGGGATTGGAGAGGACAAAATTAACCACCTTCTGTGGGAAATGGTAGCCCTGAGCTCCCAGTGAGGCTGGGAACCAGGGGGCATCATTGGCCCAGGAGGCTGAAAGTGGATGGCACTGAACGGGCTTGCAGGGATCAGTTCATTAAGGACGACTTGGGAATGCCAGAAGGCAGGAGAAGAGCTGGTGGATTCATGACCTGCTCTCTTTTCTGCTTCTGGTAGGGAGCAGGGCACAGGAACCCACGAGGGTGGCTCATTCTGCCACGTGAAAGACACGAAACCATCACTTCTGGGCCAAGCTTGGTCTCTGGCATGATGTTTTTCAGCTGCAAACCTTCCCTCGGGGGGCGAACTCCCTTGGAATGGGATCTTCCCTCGCCTCAGCTGCCTTCCCGCTGGAAGCCAGCGCTGGAGCAGCTGCTCCGAGGGCATTTCTCCGCAGGGCGGCTGGCAAGGGACGGGGTTAATTGTCCCACTCCACGTGTGACCTCTCCTCCCCCTCTCCCAGAGCCCCTGATTCCCCAGCTGGAGGCAGAGGGGCAGCCCTCGGGCTCTGCCAGCCCCCGCTGCTGACGGCATCGATCAATGCCCTCACCCCTGGAGGGATCCCAGGGTGGGCAGCTCCCCCCATCCCATCCCACCCAGCCTGTCAGGGCCAAAACATTGATAAAACACGAGCAGCAGCAGGTCCCTCCCTCCAAAGAGGAGAGCAGCTCGGGGAGGGGCTGAGCACAGAGCGCTGCTAACGCAGAGGTGCCCGCGGTGGCTCGGTCCCTGCTGCCCCGGCAGCCTGACAACTGGCAAATGAACCTCGCTGCTTCATGCGCTCCCCCTCTTCATTCTTTGCTCATAAAACTGGCAGGAACAGGGCTAGCACAGAGCTGCTGGCGGCAGCTGTGTTCGGTATGAAAAATGAGCAGCACATGCACGGGAGGCAGCTGGAGCACAGCGAGGGACCCCGGGGTCCCTGGGGTCGTTTCCCTGCCTCCAGAGGGGCCCTGAGCTTAACCCTTTGCTTTCCTGCGCTGGAGCAGAGCAGCCAAAGCCACAGACCCTGTCACACCTGGCGGTCCCGGGCGCATTCCTGGCGTTTCTGGAGTGCCCGGAGAATAAAGAGGAGCTGGAAGGGGCCCCGTGTGTGCAGAGAGCACAAGGGAGCACAGCTGCTGCCAGCTGCGAGGGAACATGATCCCCAGCTGATGGGCGAGGGTGCATTGGGGTGCAGCGCAGGGGTGGCAGTGCCCCGTGTCCCTCCTCAGGCTGCCCTTCCCCGGAGCCTGGATGGGCTGGAGGTCCCTGCCTGGCGCTTTTGGAGGCCACACCTTTGAGGCAAGGTGTGCCCCGAATGGCTGGAAGCACTCTGCGTCCCAAAGCCACCATCTCCTGCCACCGCCAAGGCAGAGCTGGAGCTGCCTTTGCCCTGTGGCTGGCAGGGAGCAGGAATGTCCTGCTGTCCCCACACAACCCCCTGGGTGCCTGCCCGCCTGCCACCCCTGGGGCATGCAGGGGGATGTGGAGGCCACGTTTTGTTTGCCCTCCTTGCTGAGGAGCAAGCCCAGACATGCCCTGCTGATGCCTTGGGAAGGCTGAGCTGGATCAGAGACTGGACAGAACAAAGGGAATAAAGTGGGTATTTATTAAAAGGCCTTAGAGGATACACCTTGGGCAGGACAAGAGCCTGGCCAGGGCTACACCCGAGGTGGACCCAAAATGGTCACGAGGTCTCACAATTTTATAAGTTTTGGTCCATTTGCATATTGGGGTTAATTGTTCAATTACAGCTTCAGCTAATGAAGTTCCATGCTCCTTGTTCTCTCCCCTCAGCCCTCCTTTGTTTATGCTTTCTTGGGCCTGAACTTGGTACCTGTTGTCCTTGTTCCCAAGCTGGAGAAGGATTTGTTTTGCCTACCTACCCTGTGAAGAGCTGACTGACACTTAATGAGGCTCAGAGCTACACCCCAGGGCAGCACAGAACCTGAGAAACACCAAAGCTAAAACTCGAGGCACCATTTCCCCCCCTTCCTCCCCTGCCACCCACCTGGCCAGGGCCCCACGTGCCCGAGTGGCCGCGGCGCCGCAGGGTGGGCACAGCCCCGCATCTGCCCGCTCCCAGCAGCCTCCCAGGCTGTGCTGTGCCTCAATGCTGCCTTTGTTCCCAGCTCTGGCACGTCCGAGGGTGTCAGTGACACTGAAAAGCTTTGACTGGCCCCTTTCTGTTTGTTTTCTTGGCACACGCAGGCAGCGTTTCAATGGCCCGGCCTCGGCTCTGCCCCGCGCCTCGCGTGGGACTGACGGGGTTTGGCAGCAGCAGCTCTGCCCACAGAAGGGGCTGGGCACCAAGTGATGCCATCCAGCCCTTCTGGTTCCTTCAGTGCCCATTTCCCTCTGCTTCTCCAGCACAGCAGCCCAGAGTGGGTGAGCAGTGCTGGCACTGCCCAGGCTCCCCAGGGAATGGGGGCCCTGAAGCGGCCAGAGCTCGAGGAGGGTTTGGACAGCGCTGCCAGGGATGCCCAGGGTGGGATTTTGGGGTGTCTGTGCAGGATTTGGACTGGAAGATCCTTGTGGGTCCCTTCCATACTTTAGGATTCTCTGCATCCTGGCTGGCAGAGCTGCAAGGTTCATCCCTCACAGCCCACCCCCCATGGGATGCTGCCTGTCCAAGCCAGCTCTGCAGCAATGCTGGGGAGATTCTGCACAGCCATCCCAGATCCTGCTCCAATCTTCCCCACAGCCACAAAGGTCTGCTGCACACAGGGCAGGAACACGAGCAGCCCTCAATTCCCCATTCCTGAACCATTCAGGGTTTTTCAAATTGTTCAAACACTGCCGAAACCTGTGAGGAACATCCCGGGCACGGCTGTTTTGTGTCATTTTATAAAGCCTTGAAAATCCAAAGCATTTGAGTGCCCTAAGTAGCTTTAAAGGTCACAGAGTGGTTTCATTGCTGCTTCCCCAGCCTGGTGAGGGCCCTGCTCTGTGTTTGCTCCGGGAACTCTCAGCAGTCTCCACGGCTTTTTAGCAGGCATTGCTCTCCAACTCCACCACGCTGTCCTTGCCAGTCAATTTTCTGCTACTCCATCACTTTCCCATTTGTATATCATTACACGCGGCTGTCAAAAATAATTTAGGAACCTGACGGTCAGCGTAAGGAATGAGCCCTCCTCAGCATATCCCAAACTCTCGAGTTCTGGAGGAAAATGAGCTCCAAGCCCTTTTCCCCCACAGAAGGAGCCTGAGCACCACAGACACTGCAGGATCACTGCAGCTCCCATTCCTTGGAGGATCCTCTCCCTTCCCTTCCTCCCAAGGATTCCCTGGTTGCTGCAGGAACCTGCAGGATGAGCCAGGCTGGTTCTCCCCACCCTCACTGAGCCAAAGCTGCTGCTGGTGCAGTGACTTCAACTCATTTTCATACATTTATGCTGAGACTAAATATGTCCCTGCATATTTTCCTCCCAAGCCTAGTAATCAGTAGTGGAAATAATTTGCTGTTGTCTGCTCTGATGTTGCCATCCCTTGCACACATCCAAGTGACAAAGACATCAGGCCCTCAAAGTCCGATTGAAGAATAATTGGAAATCCAAAGTGGCACTAAATGTTATTTTCTAAATAAAATGCTTTCAATTACAGAACATGAGGCTGTCAAGCATTTAAAAAGATTAGTTACAGGCAGAAAAGAAATGTTATTCAACCCTTCAGAGGCATCATTACACGCACAGGATACCCCTGTGCTCTTTGGGACAGGCAGGGGGAAAGGGAAATGCAAAATATGGAAATATTTTCAGCAGCTTGTGCTGTCCCAGATGGGCCTGGCTCCCTCTGCACTGCTGGATTTGCATCTCAGCTGTTGGATAAATATATTGGGAGATAGAGATATGGATAGATAGATAAATATAGGGGAGAAAGGCAAAATGGGCAAGGAAAAAACAGATAAATCAAGAAAAAGCAGAGAGCAGAGCAGTTCCTGCCTCAGTGCCTGTAGGGGAGAGAAGGATGGGCTGGGACAGGAGGGANATTCCTGCCTCAGTGCCAGCAGGGGAGAGAAGGCCCAGCACAAGGATGGGCTGGGACAGGAGGGATCACAGATCTCTGCAGGGATGGGGGTGGCAGCCAGCCCTGGGTGTCCAAACCACCCCAAACCTGCAGAGAAGGGACAAATCTGGGCACAAACCCAGCAGCTGAAGCCCAGGGCTGTGTCTCTGCCTTGTCTGTGTGTTAATAAACCCCAATATTGCAGCAGCTGCTCTCAGAACTTCAGCAAAGCCCAGCCTGGCCGTGGAGCACAAAGACAATCGTATTTCACCTGGTAGGAGCTGCTAAATTCACACTTAGAGCAATAAAGGCACGGCCAGGCAAACATGACCCCGGGTGGGATCCGTGGCTGTGGCAGCACATCCCCAGCCTACACAAACAGGCCCAGATGAGGTGCATTTATCTCACATCCCTCCTTCCAACAGCTTTCCCTTAACAGCTCTGGCCCCTTGGAATTAATACCCAGAGCCCAGCGGGCTGCAGGGGGTGGCAGAATTATTTACATGGCTGCTCTCCCTTCCTGCACAAGGATTAAAGGCCAGGTGAGGTTTCTTTGTGTGGCAGTTCTTAATTTTTTAAAATTTAATTTTTTTTTTTTAATTTTAGGTAATTTTTTAAAAAAGAAGATAATTATCACTGGAAATTATTGAGGTGTGGATGCACCAAATGCTGACCTGGAGCTGCTCCCCCAGTAAAACACCCCCGTGCTGAGGAGGGAGAGAGGGCAGAGCAGCCCACACACAAGTGGAGATGGATTTATTCCAGCCCCTGCTGCAGGGCTGAGGGCTGGGAAGCCAAATCCCTCTCTCCCAGGGTTTCATTAGCTGGGAATGGTTTTCTAACGAGATTTACACAGCCCAGCCCGGAGCCTGCAGGTCCTGCTCTGCACCCAAAGACAACAATGGGGAGTTCGGGAGGAGCCTCCTGTCCCTCCTGTCACCTCCTTTGGTGCTGTGACACCTCTGCCATCGGGGGGATCACACAGAACCCACCCCAAACCCTCAGCTAGAAGTGACCCACAGCAGGAACGCTGATGGTTGTGGGGAGCAGGTCCTGTGCCTCAGGGAAGGATGGGGAATGGCAGCTGGGGCCTCAGGGCCATTGTCACCTCTCCTGCCTCTGGGGACCCCAGTGCTGCTCTCCATCCCCACAGGAGGGGACCCAGGGGCTGCTCTGGGGGCTCTCTCTGCTCCACTGGTCCCCCTGGAAGGGCAGGGAGAGCCCCAGAGCAACCACCCCAAGCCCTGGGCACATCCAGCAGCGGCCTCTGAAGTGGGGCCAAGGAGGGCAGGGGACAATGAGCCACTGCTTGTGGTGCTGCAGCCTCAGAGTCCTGCTCGTGGCTGAAAATGCTCCTCAAATGAACCCAAACTCAGCGTTTGGACACTGCTCTCAGGCACAGGGTGGGGTTTTGGGGTGTCCTGTGCAGGGCCAGGACGCAGTGATCCCTGTGGGTGCCTTCCCAACTCAGGGAATTCTGTGATCCCTTATTCCCTTTCCTCAAGGTCCTTTTTGGGTGGGATCCGGCTGTTCTGGATCTCTGCATCCCCTGCATCACCCGAACGAAGCCTAAACCCAGCCCCCAATCCCCTTGGAGGGGAGATTTCTCCTACAAATCCAACACTTCCTCCAGCATCCTGCTTGGACGAGGTGCCAGGGACGAGCTGGATCCCAGGCCACCAGCCCAGACCTAAAATGGAAAAACCCAGCTTGTTTGTGACCGGCTGGAGCCTGCCCTCTCCTCTCTGCAGGCACGGGAATGCTGTTTCTGGCACGGCTTCTCCAAATAAAAGTGTGGTCAGCTCTTTTTGGACGGGTTTGGAGCAAATTGTTTTTGTGGGCAGCGCTGTGTGCTCGCTCACACCGAGGCCCAGCCACACAGGGAGGAGGTGTTTGTTAAACCCCGGCCTTCCCCTGGTTCCCTCGCAAAGAAAATACAAATAAAAGTACTTAGGATCCAGTTCTTAGTGAGGTGTTAATAGCACCCGAGGCACTGACAGTTGTGAGTAACTTCAGTGGATGGGGAAAAGCCCAAAAACGTCTGCAGGAGGCAAAGGAAACATCCCCGGTGCTCAGTGCTGTCCTTACTGCAGCAGATTTGGGTGGGAATTGATCCCCACAGGTCCCTCAGCTGCGTCTGCCAGGGGCCCCTGAATAAATCCTGCCCAAAATCTCTGGGGATTTTGGCCGGTTTGGTTTGGATGTGGCACTGGAGTCCGTGGCAGGGTCGTTAAGGGTGACACTAATGAAGCCAAAGACACATTCCTGCCTCTGAGAGTCTTAGAATCAGGGAAACCTTGGGTTGGAAAGGACCTTAAAGCTCATCCCATTCCACCTCCATCTCCAACACCTCCCCTCACCTCAGCAGCTGAGAGACCCTCAGTGCCTGGGGCTCCTTTTTGTCCCCCTCCCTACTCGAACCTCCCTATTCCTCCACTGCAATCCCTAGAGGATCCTTTTAATTCAATTATTTGAAAGCATCTCCGGTGCCCTGACAATGCAGGGTGGTCTCCTGCAGCTCCTGCTCCCTCCCAGCCTCTGTTTGAAAGGGAACACGACCACAAATCAAAGTGCCAGAAGGGCACTGAGCAGATAAATATGTGCTGTGAGAGGAACTGGAGAGACACTCTGCTCTGAAGTGCAGCCAGGGAGGAGGGGAGGAGGCAGCGTGCCACTGCTGCTGGTGGCACAACTTCAGCTGAGTGCTCGCGGCTTAAAATCCCCCCAAACCCATCCAGACTGGCTGCAAGGTGAGAAGCAGCTCCCTGAAAACCTCCCTCCTCCTCCTCTCTCCCCTCCGTGGCTGCCCTGAGCTCAGCAATGCACACTTGGAGCAGTGTTTTGCAGATAAAGCAGCGTTCCTGTGCCAGCTTCCAGCACTCCCCAGAGCACCTGAGCCCGCTCCTGTGCAGCTGAACAACCTCTGGGCTGCAGGGACGACCCTCCTCCCCCAAACACAGCCTTTTCCTGCCTCCTGAGAGGAGAAAACACCCAGCACTTCTCCCTTTTCCCCAACAGAGCAGTGCTGGCAGCACGGGTGGGTGATGGAGCGCTCCTGTCTCTGCTCCCTGGGCTAACACAGCACAAACCTGCTGGATGAGCCCTCGGTGCTGTTTTAAGCCCCAAATTCTCTGCCCTGCTCTGTTTGCAGCTGGAGCAAGGGATGCTGCTGTGTGTTTGGCCTGGGGAAGGGACAGAACTGTGGGGATGCTCTGGGGCTCCCAGGCAGGAACAGCCAAACCCCACCTCGAACTTTGCTTCTTTTAACCATCAACCCAAAAGTTTGGCCCTTCCAGAGTTCAAGGAAGTTCAGAGGAAAAAGAGGAACTTCCCAGGGTGGGGAGAAGAGGAGCCCAGAGTCTGTAAATATTCCCAGGTGTGTCTTGGCAGCAGCAGCTCACACGAAAGCTGCTGTGCACCTGCAGGGCTGCCAGGGAGGATCAGCCCATTGCTCAGCCAAGCCTGGAAAAACGCCCTGGGCTACGGCCACTTCCAGCTGCTCTGCAGGAAGGGCAGGAGCTCCCACAGCTCCCCAGGACCCAGCCCTGGTGCCCAGCACACCCGTGTGCCCTGCCAGGAGCATCCCCCCTCGGGGACAGGCGCTGGTTGCTGCCGCCTCCAAGGGGGTTTTGTGCACTGGAATCAACTTTTCATCAATTTCTCCATTCTAAAATTCACTCCTAGGAGCCCACAGGAATAGTTGCAGTTAGGGAGGTGATGCCCAGATTGATGGGGTCTTTATAAATAATCTGGCACTGCAAACAACTCCCAGTGCCTTCTGTTCCCTCATCCTCCTCCTCGGAGCTTTGACCTGGACAGCAGAGAGGAACAGCCCTTGGCTGTGGGATTGAGGATTTGGGGGTTTCCCAGATTTCCTGTGTGACTTAGGATAGGTCACACAACAGCTCTAAGCTTCAGTCCTGATCTAAAAAGTGATATTGCTGCTCCATCTCGTAGGGAGCAGAAATCTGGCAGTGGAGAGCAAAACGTTCATGGGCTGGTGGGGGTTGCTGCAGAGAAACTGCTGGAAAATAAAGAGGGGAAAAATTAAGAGGGAAAACAACAATCCCCCTGTGTGAGCAGCACGTTCCAAGCTTGATTACAAGAAAAATAATTTATTTAACACCCACACAGAAAGCTCCAGGCTGGGATTGCTGTTCCCCCTCTCTGCCTGGCCCCCAGCACTCCTGGCAGGGCCCTGGGCAGGGCTGGGGCAGGGGGAGCAGGCAGTGTTTAGTCTGCCAGGCACATTCCTGCTGGCTGCTCAAATAAATACAGGATTATGGATGGAGCTCCTTCCCCTCCCCAGCATCAGCCAGAAATGCCACAGTTATCCAGTGGCTCCTCGGGACAGGGCAGGGATGGGGCTGGAGGGACACCCAGGGCTGGAGGGGGTTTCTTGTTTAGAAAGGCAGGAGCTGGACCAGGTTTGGTGCTCAGGATTTCCTTTTGGGATGCTGAATTTGCTCTCCAGGAACATCCCAGAGAAATCTGTGTGCCTCCCTCCAGACCCACACTCCAGAAAATACCAACTTCTTTTTTTTTTTTTGCCACAGCAAAGTTATTTCGAGAAATATTTGTCCAGAGGAGGAGGAGGAGGGAGAGCAAGAGCAAACCTCACCGAAAGTTGGGTTTTTTCTGCTTTACAACCAGAATAACTTTTGTATTTAGTCCCAGCTTGCAAGACCATTCAAGCCACTTTCCCTGGGGCACTCCCATCATTTCTGACCCATCTGGAACCTGCAGGAGCTCGAGTCAAGTTCCACCTCACCCGCAGGAATTTTTCAGAACCTTCAGGGGAAAAGGAAAAAAAGGCAAAAGATGCTCAGGGTTTAAGAGTCAGGGTGGATTTGAACTCTCTTGAACCTTCCTACCCCTTTGAGGCTCAGCTCCAATCCCAGCAGGAGCTGGAAGCCTGGACAGGTCAGTGCTGGGGGAGCTCTCAGCTGCTCAGAAAAGTGCCACAATGTCCCAAACTTTTGAGGACACCAGGCAAAGCCTGGCCCAAGGGAAGCACTGCAGGACAGAGCTTGGACTTGGTGGAGTGACAGGCCCAGGGATGGTTTGGGTTGGAAAGGATCTTCAACCTCATCCAGTGCCAAGGGCAGGGACACCCTCCACTGTCCCAGGGTGCTCCAAACCCTGTCCAGCCTGGCCTTGGACACCTCCAGGGATGAGGCAAACACTTCCAGGGATGAGGCAGTCCTCCCAGGGAAAAGATCCAGCAGGACAAGCTCCTGCACATTGTCTGCACAAACCCCACCATAATAAAGTGATACTCCACTCCACAGCCCTTTTTCCATTTCACCCTTCACTGGATCATTTTATGCATCTATTCCCATTGCTAATTCAAACTAATTAAAGTATAAAATAGAATAATTCGTGCAATTTCAGAGCTCCCCTCAGCATATTGTGAGTTATGTTTCCTTTCTGTTGGTGCCTGGTGTGAGCAATTCCCGGCCTCGCCGGCTCAGCACCCGCCAAACTCATCTGCTGGGGAGACAAACCCTTCCAGGAGCAGGGGAATGGGGGAGAGGGGGAGTTTAATGAGGAAGAAAAACCCAAATTTGCTTTTAAACTTCAGAGCTGAGCACTGAGTGTGACGTTTCAGATCTCCCCTTCAAGCCCTTTTCCCTCCTGGGAATGTGGCTCTCTCCTTTTGCTGCTGGTGAAGGGAGACCCGGGTCTGTCTGTCTGTCTGTCTGTCCGTGCAGACAGGAAATCCTGCAGCATTCCAGAGCCAGCCCAGAGCTGGATGAGGCTCTGGACAGCCTGGCACAGTGGGAGGTGTCCCTGTCCATGGCAGGGGGTGGAAATGTGGATGAGCTTTAAGGTCCTTCCCAACCCCAAAAAACTCTGGGAATCCGTGAACTTCTTTCAGGATGGAGCAGGGGTGGTGGCATCGAATCTGGAGGGACATCAGGCTCCTGAGGGTGTCACAGGTCCCTTCACAAACCCCACAGCACCGGGGGACTGAGGCTCTGTGCCTGTGCACGTAAGGGAAATTCTAGAAATGCCTCAGGGCTGTGGTGGCTCGCCTGGAAATGAGACAATGGGCCCGTGGAAGAGGGGGGGATTGGAAAAGGGAAGCAAATGCCGAAGCAAACGCATGGGAACCCTGTGGCTGTGACTGGCAGGGGAAGAAACAGCCCCGATACAAAGCAAAAACCGAAGCAAAACAAACAAACTGCAGGCAAAGGCGGCCAGCACTTGAAAGGAACAAGCACATGAGCAATGTCTGAAATAGAACTCATCTAGAAAAAACAAACCCGCTGACCCCGGGGCTCGCACCGCCGCCTTCTCCGCCGCCTTCTCCTGGTTCTTTTTTATTCCTCGAGGATTCCTCACCTCAAAGGCTTCTGCCCCGAGCTGCCCACGTTTATTTTGTGTCTGGACAGACATCCCACCGGCTGTGGGGTGGGACCAGCAGGGCCGGGGCTCTGCAGGGCTGACAAATGTGCTGGCAGCAGGAGGGAGCAGACAGCAGGTTGTCCCACCTGGCTGGGCTGAGGCTTTTTGGTTCTTTTTTTTGGTCAATTGATGTTAATTAACACATCCTCCTTGTCAGGGAGGTATTGTTAATGATCTCAGACAAGTTTTTTTTAGCGGAATTTCTTAATTATTCCTAATTGACCGCGGGGAGGGAAGGGGGGGTTGAGTGAGGAATTTGGGGAGGAGGAGCAGGTGGTGAGGGAGAGGAGCACAGCCCTTCCTCCAGGGCATGCTGTCCCCATCCCGAGCTCCCTGTCTGTCCCAGCTCACGGGCACAGGGTGAGCAGGTGGAGGAGCCCACGGGAGGCAGGAGTTTGGACACCTCTGGTGGGATCCAGCAGAGCCCTTTCCCCTGTGCCAGTGTTCAAAGTTTGCCGAGATTATGTCCAGCTAACTGGCCGTTCAACTAGCAGATAATGCAGTTAAAAATTTAATCAGTTCGGTTTTTTTCCCTCTTGATGACTCCAGACCCTTTTATCCACATCTCCTGCATTTTTTATCGTGTTTTCTCAGTTCTTTTCAGGACACCATCAGTATTTACAGCCCTGCTGCTCCAGGACCGATGGGCTCCCCTGTTTCTCTCAGCCCTCACTCCAATCCTGATTCCTCCTAAATCATCTGGGCAGCTCCCATCTGCCTCCCCCCTCCCTCAGCATCCAGAAAGTTCAGCCCAAAGCAAAGCAGTTTCCTCAGGACTGAAACCTCCCGGGGTTACAGGACAGGGGAATGCACAACAAATTATCCCTGGAGAGCTGCAGCTCCTGGCACAGGGGCACTTGCAAAGCAAATATTTCACTGCTCCCAGAGCAGACTAACAGACAATTTCTTTACCTAAAGCCACAGTGATGGATGTGGAGAGGGAGGGGTGGGGGGATTCAGTCGGTGGAAAAGCAACAGGTCTGGGAATAAATAATGTGGAGCATCCCTGGAGAGTTCAAAGCCAGGCTGGATGGGGCAACCAGGGGTGGAACAAGCTGAGTTTTTAGGTGCCTCCCCACCCAAACCATTCTGTGGTTCTCTGGTTCTATCAAAGAACACAAAACCCTCCAAAGACGATGTTCCCCTGCAATGGGCACACCCAGCACCCCCTGGAGCAGCAGAGGATCCCTCAGAGCTCTGCTGTGCTCGTTGCTGTTCTCTGAGTGGTTCTGGGTTCTTGTCTCCACCTGGGGAACGCCGAGGTTCCCAGCCAGAGCAGGAGCTGCTGTCACACTCCTCAGGAAAGCAGAGGGGAATCATCCCCCCCATGGCTGCAGCACTCCCGAGCCCGTGGAAGGTGCAGGGATTGTGGAGGGTGTTTGGGGAAGGTGAATTTTGCATTTACAGCGGCCTGGGCAGGTGCCTGGTGAGGAAGGTGCTGCTTTTCCCCCTCAGCACCTCACCCAGGTAGGACAACGGAGGGATTGTGAGCTGGGGGAAGAGTGGGAGATAAGGAAGGGAAAAAAAATGTGGTGGCACAGTTGTTTGCAGGGAGGGGAGAGGGAGTGAGGGCAGAGGGAGAACCTGCTCAGCTCCTCTGCCCCTGCAGCTCCCAGGAGCACACAGGGGTGGAAAGGGCCCTCCTGGGATGTTTTTCTCCCCACTGACACGAGGACACTCCTCCCAGCCAGCGTTTCCTGCCAGCATTCCGCTCCTGCTGATTTAAATCCCACGTTTGCAGCCCTTGATTAGGTGGTGAAATCTTTTGGAGCCGCCAGTCCCTGCCCCCGGCTTTGATTGAGCTCCTCTCACTCCTGGGCTTAAAAATAGCCAAACTCGTCCTTTCTGTCGAGAGCTGTGAAAATCTTTGGCCCCGGTTTTTGCTGATGCTTACAGAATGCCCGGGCTGCAGCAGCGTGCCCACCCAGCCCTGCCTGGGGGGAGTGGGAGCCGGGGCTGAGCCCTGCCCAGCCCTGCCCCGGGGAGCTGAGGGGGTTCCTGCAGCCTTGGGGCCATCAAATCCCCCCTCATCCCGCAGCATCGATCAGATTGAAGCTTCCAGGCATTGAAAACAACCCCCAGCTGCCTTGCTGACACCCAGACAATGAATGTTGCAGGCCTGAGTTACAGAGGCACTGCTCCTCAGCACCAGCAGCTCTCCCCCTGCCAGCCTCAGCCCTTCCCCCTGCCAGCCTCAGCCCTCCCCTCTGGAAGGGAGAACACAGAGGAGATTTTCTGCACACGCAGGGCTGGTTGGTGTGGGCTCTGTCACTGACTCAGTGACAAAATGGGGGTTTTTTTAATCCTTTGGTGGCCCCACGTTTGTCGTGCACTGCCATTAACCCCTCACCTGCTGTTGGATCAGCACCCCCACGTCTCACCCACGGCCAGTGAAGCAGCAACGTGACCAATTCCACTTCAGTGTTTTATTTTTTTGTGGTTTTTTTTTTTGTTTGTTTGGTTGGTTGGTTTTATTTTCCTGATAAAAACTGTTAATTGAATTTGTCTGTGACAAATGAGGCAGCTCAGTGGCTGAGCAGAGCCATCATCCCCTCGCTGTGGCCGTGCTGGTCCCCCCAACACCGACCCACCACAGAACCCGTGGGGAATTTGGGGACAGGACCCAAAAACTGGGATTTTGGAGAGAGTAACTCTGCCACCACCAGCTATTCCCACCCTGAAACCCTACAAAGCTCCTGCAATGCCACCCATTTCCACCTCCATCATCTCCATCATCTCCACATCCATCATCTCCATCCAGCTCTCCCCGAGCCTTGCTCAGCCTGTGTGCAGAAATGGGCTTTGTTTGCTCCACCAACACTGAGAAATGAATTCCTGCCTTCAATAGGGTCACAACCCTTTCTCTTTTCCCCTCTGAGTGTTTGAAACCTGGTGCTGTGGGAAGGGGACCCAAAGGAGCTCCCAATAACCGCCCTCAAGCCGAGTGGTTTGAGAGCTCCCGGTGCCTGGATGCAAAGTTTCTGTATTCCTGTCTCCCCCAGATTGGGCTGTGCAACTGTTGCTTCTGTGCTTTGTGGGAGTGAAATCAAATGTCAGATATTCTGCTTTGGAAGGAGTTGGCAGAGAGACATGAAAGGCTCAGGGAGAGCTCAAAAAAAAAAATTAAAAAAAATAAAAAAAGAGGGAGAAAAAAACTGGAGCAAAGCACAGACAGGGCTGGGACAGGAGCCAGGGGAGTGGGGAAGGGCTGTGCCTGCAGCCACAGCTCCAGATCTGAGCAGGGAGAGGCTCTTTTCCCTGCATCTCAGCACAAAGCTGGTCCTGGCTGCTGCCTGCACAGAAGGGAGGTGGGCTCTGTGCCCAGCAGCTCCATCCTTGGTGGGATGGAATTGTCCCCACAGCTCCCTTCCCTCAGCACAACCCCAGTGCTGCTCCCAGCTCCCGTCCCAGGGCTGTCCCCAAGCCCCAGAGGGGCTCAGGAGATGCCACCAGCTCTGCTGGGCAGCTCTTTCCTCAGCCAAATTCCACAAAAAAGCCCAGCCCACTTCTCCAGAGCCGTGTTTGGACACAGGCATTGGCCTGTTTCTGTCTCAGCAGATATTCCAATCTGGACAATCCTCCCCCCACGTTAACGTGCAGCACATCCCTGCAAGGAACAGCTGCTGTCTGTGGCATTTTGCTGTGGCAGAATTTCGGTTTGTTCTCAATTTCCAGCCTTCAGAGGCTGTTTTGGTTTTTTTTTCTGGGTTTTATTTTGCTGTACATTCTCAGCCCTTCTGAGAGCAGCTCCCACCATTCACAGCCTCAGCCCTCTGAAGCCACTGGACCTCTCTCCTCCTCCTGGTGCTGACTCCTCTTCAATCATCAGCTTCCTTTACAGAGAACCCAGGGAAAAATTGCATTCTTGGCTGCACTTTGCTGAACTATCACATTGCCAGGGTGGGGGCACTGGGGTCACGGGAGCTGACAGGATCCACATGCATCCCATGCTGGGGTTTTGGGACCCAGAGCACGCAGGGCTGCAAGGGCAAAAGGCAAATCCTGTGGCAAGGAGTGAGAGGCAACAGCCCCCAGCTCCTGGAGTCTCCCCAAGGCAGAGCCGTGGCTGAAAATGGAATTAATGTTCCAGGAATATTCTATTCTTTGCTAATTCTCTTCACATCTTTTTTGTTTCACAATTAAGCAAATTAGTGCTTTGATGAATATTAAGATGCTCTTGCCTCATAAAAGATGAGTTAGAGGCGTTCCCCCTGGATTTTGCTCCTAATGAAAACAGTTCCTCAACTGTTTGAGATCCACACTGGGTCGTTCCCTCCCCGGTGGGAGCAGGGGCAGCACGTGGCTCCTGCACAAAGTGACCAAGCATTAACGTCTGAATAAAATAATTCAATTTCAAAGTTTGCACAGATCCTCGTGATTGCCATCTAATCCCAGCCCAAGCTGCGATGGGATCTGAAATCTGTGGCTGCTCATGCAAGTGTCAATCCCTGAGTGGCTCCAACAAGCACTAAATGCCTTCCTCATCCTCAGGGATTCCCTCACTCCAGCCTTTTAGCAGGGAGAACACTCTGCCCTCTTCTAAATCATCCCTGCCCTGCTTTTAAATGACTTTATAACCCAGGAAAGGATTTCCCAGTTTTGTCTTTCCTTGCTGTGGGTCAGAACAAGCGGCTCTGCAGGCTCTGGGGGGATGCAGAGCTCAGCGCTGAGGGCGGGGAGCTGCCCAGGGCGGGGCCGCAGGCACTCACCTGGCGCTCCGCCATCACGTACAGGTACTTGTGGTCGATGGAGAAGGCCATGTCCCGCAGCACCGGGCTGCCGTCCTTGAACACCGTCACCACCTCGTACTGGATGCCGCCCTGGGGAGGGCCGTCAGCGCGGATCTGTAAGGGACAAACACAGCTCAGAGCGGGGCTGGAGGCAGCTGCGACCCAGCTTCGGTTTGGGCGAGGGGAGGGGGAGGAACGGGAGAAGGGAGGGAAAGGAATGGATTCCAAAATCTCAGCTCCGAGCTGGAGACAGAGCAGAGGCAGCGGGAGATGGAGCAAAGGTTCTGTCTGCGCTGGAGCCAGTGGGGTTTTGCCAATCCAGGAGAAATAAGGAGGGAGTTTTGTGGAAAGGTGAGCACAGAGACCGCCAGTGAGCGGTGACTGACCAGCCAGGGGGAAGGAAAACTGTAAACTTTTAAGATTCTCTCTAAAATAAGCCTGAAAGGAGGCCACAAAACTCTACAGCCAAAGCCAAGATACCGCAGAAGTGGTTTGTAATTCTCTAGACATCTACAGAATGACACCTGGACAATTTCCATCACCTCTTCCTGCCACGGAATCCTCCTGGAGCATCATCCCTGCTCCAGACCTGGAGACGCTGCTGCCCCTTTCCTGTCTGCGGGATCCAGTGAGGCAGAGCCAGCCCGGCCCGTTGTGCTGAGCGAGCAGAGCTCTGGCACGGCCCCGCATGGTCCGCGCAGTTCGGGCTCCAAGCATCCCTCCCATCCCTCCAAAACAACTCCCCACTCCCGCAGGAAAAACCTGCCCAGGCTGAGACAAACCCCATCCGTGCCAGCAGCCGCTGCTGTTGAGGAAACGCTTCTCTTCCCCAAGTTAATAATTGATGGCCTCGGGGGCTGTGCGAGGGGAAGGGGGAGGAGGATAAACAAACTCTTTACATTGTCTTTCCCGCCAGGATTTGCATCTTTGGAGAGCCGCTGGATGGGAACGCGGCGTGTGCGGGGCTGGGAGGGCCAAGGGCTCGCAGCGGCAGCGCTGATGGGGCAGGGAGCCGGGAACGCGCCGGGAATGTGCCGGGAATTGCCGGGAATGTGCTGGAATGTGGCGGGAATGTGGCGGGATGTGCCGGGAACTGCCAAGGAATATGCCAGGAAGTGTTGGGAATGTGCCGGGAATTGCCGGGGATATGCCGGGATGTGCCAGGAATTGCCGGGGATGTGCTGGGATGTGTCGGGAATGCGCCAGAAAGTGCTGGGAATGTGCCGGGAATGTGCCGGGATGTACCGGGGATGTGCCGGGAATTGCCGGGAATTGCCGGGAATGTGCTGGGAATGTGCCGGGATGTGCTGGGGATGTGCCGGGAATTGCCGGGAATTGCCGAGAATTGCTGGGAATGTGCCCGGAACTGCTGGGAATATACTGGAATGTGCCGGGATGTGCCGGGAATTGCTGGAATGTACCGAGATATGGCGGGAATGTGCCGGGAATTGCCAGGAATATGCCGGGGATGTGCCGGGCATTGCCGGGCATTGCCAGGAATGTGCCGGCATTGCGCCGGGATGCGCCGGGATGCACCTGCCGCCCACCCAGGAGAGGGAACAGGGCCCCGGGCACGGCTCTGATCCCAGGGATGCCGTGTGCTCCAGCCGGGCTGCGCTGCCCCGGCCCTTTGTGCTGCCCCGTTATTCCCCACCCGGCTGCGTAACGGAGCAAAAGGCACAAAAACCCGGAGCCCAAACCTTCGGGAGAGGCAGGATGGAGCACACAAAGGGCTCTTTTTCCTCTTTCCAGGAGGTAAGAGAGCAGGTTGCTAAGCATCTTATGATTTAGCTGAGAAATCATCTGCCCCAGCTGGAAATAGCGGGAGATCTTCACACTCCGGGAGCAGAGGGTGCTCCCCTGCATCCTCCTCCCAATAAATCCTCCCTTTGGAAAGAGCCCCGCTGCCTCCTGCCAGGGACAGACGTGTTGGGTGCACACAAACACACAAATTGTGTGGATTTCTCTCCTTCCCCCTTTGCCTCCCGAGTGCTATAAAAGAACATCAGGCGGGGATGGGAGTGCTCTGCTGAACACCCACGGGCAGGCACAGGATTGAGCTGCCAGCCCGAGCCTGCCTCTAAAGCCCTGAATTTTCAGAGAGCAAAATCCCCCCAGAAGGCAGAAGGTCAAACCCTGCTTTAATTCCACCTGTGAGAATCAGGATCATCGCAGCCCCTGTGAAATGCCGGGAATTAGAGGCGGATTCACACCAGTACGAGCCCAGTGCTTTACTGGGTGCTGCCACCCGAGCCACCCGCGCTGCTTTGGGAGCCTGCGCCAGGGACTGAGGGACAAAACCCACGCGAGGAGCAAACAGCAGCAGCGCTGGGCTGTCGGGGACCCACGGCCAGAGCCGTGCGAACGCCTGATTAATGGCCAGACTGGAATGGAAGCGCCGGACATGAAGGATCAGCAGCCTTTGTGAAAAACAACTGTTTTCCAGAGTTCCCTCAGGGCACCAGCAGCTCGTTAAATTGAGCTTCTTTCTAGTAATGAGGTCAGACAGGGCTAATAAAGAGAGATACCACTGGACAAGGCTGGTGCAGCCCAATTCCAACTGGGAATTGCAGCTCCGGCTTGGAGACAGCGCCGAGGCTCCTCCAGCCTGGCTGGGGGCTTGGAGCTGTGCCTGGAACGGCAGCCTGGGGACACAGCACGGGGTGCTGGGCGCTGCCTGCACCCTCCTGATCCCCCAGAGGCCAGGGAGCAGCCCTGGGGCTCTCAGGGGGTCTGTGAGGTGACTCAGGGCTCAGGACAAGGGGACAGCAGAGCCTGATGATC
>VWYE01024471.1:0-59319 GCA_013398995.1 Alaudala cheleensis
ACAAATGGAGATGTTCTGAGCCATTAAATCAGCAAAGACAAAATCTGAGGTTAGAGTAGAACAAAAACCTGGCCATGAGTTTTTGGAATTAATTGTTTAATGGGGAGTTTTCCTGGAATTCTTTGATAAAATGGAATTACAAGTGATACAACTTAGAGCTGTTTCTTAATCAAGAAGAGTTATCTGGAAGATGTGAGAAGAGCAGAGAGGGGTTTATATGGAACTAACAGGAAGGTCTGTGCCACAACAGCCTCTAAATCACTTTGAATATTTTGCTGTGGAACAGGCAAATTATTCAGCAGGGTTTGGATGTCAGATGTCTTTAAGTTAAAGCTTACAACTCTAGAAAATCAAAATATCCTTTAAGCAAGCTCTTATTTACTGATGGTGAAAGGGGTCCTAATGGGCTGCTTTTCCTGTTCATTGAAAGCCATAACTTTTTAGAAATCCTTACAATAAATCACATTTTTGGAGTTAAAAACTCAGCAGGTTCTTTTGTTGGCACCATGAGCAAAGCACACCTTATTGATTTTTCTAGAAGTCAGGATAGAGAAAACTTCCATTTTTAATATTGCTTCTCATTCTAGTGTCTTATTTTTGTTACACGTGGCTCAACCTCACCCAAAACATTTTCTAAACTTGTTAGGTAGGACAAATTCTATATATTTTTTCTTTTTCTATTTTTTGAAATGGGGGAAAAAACCCAACATTGCAGCATTCTTGGTGTCCAAAGTATTCATTCTCTGAATAAAATTATATCAATTCCCTTTCACCTAGCCCATGATGAGAAGAGAGCAAAATCCAATTTATTCTGCCTGAATTTCAGACATCCCTGAAAACTCCTTATGACAAACAAAGGTGGTGTGGGAGTGAAACTCAACCCAAAGACTTTTTTGGGAGCTGTTCCATCACCAGGGGACAGAGCACGGGGATGCAGGGGAATTTCTGAGGATACTCTTTGTTTGCATTTCTCTTTGGAGCATCTGGGTGTTGAAGCTTCTCACCCAATCCACGAGGGGGAAATTACTGGGGAAGATGCTCTGAATTCCAACATGATTGGGGGGACACATAAATTTACTGTATGAGTGAATTCCTTTGCCTTTTGGGGCCTTTAGGAGGCAACTTTTAAATCTGTATCTGGTCAAATGTGTAAAATCTTTAGAAGAAATGGTGATCACCTTAGTGAAAATGCTCTGATATTAATAACCCCAATGAAGGCAGACCCAAGGCCACTGACTNATAAACCAGCAAAGAAAATACCTGAGGTTAGAGCAGAACAAAAACCTGGCCACAAAGTTTTGGAATGAGTTGTTTAATGGGGAGTTTTCCTGGAATTCTTTGATAAAATGGAATTACAAGTGATACAACTTAGAGCTGTTTCTTAATCTAGAAGAGTTATCTGAAAGATGTGAGAAGAGCAATGTTCTGATATTAATAACCCCAATAAAGGCAGACCCAAGGCCACTGACTCCCTGGGGATTGTTGCACACAAGATATTAATGATAAAAACTCTGGAACAGTTTGCAGTTCATTGTTATGCTGGACCCAGCAGCATCAGTTTTCTGGGGAAAAAGCAGGAAAAAAGAAGGAATTTTTTGGGCTAGGTGAACAATCTTGCTTGAATTTTGATAATATAAAGTGGATTTTGATTGATTGCCATGTGGAAATCATCCAGGAGAATATCTCTCTTCCTTTGGTGGGAATGCCATGGAACCAAGAGAAACCCAATCCCAGAGAAGGAAGGAGGAGAAAAAAACCAGAGCAAATATTTTCTCAGTCCTCCTGTGATACTGGATGGTGTGAGTTACTGAGAGATCACCCATAAAACTGAGCAAGAGTGATGAGACAAATGCAAAATTTGTGTGTCCAGCCGATAAACTTTTATATTTTTGTGGCTACCAAACAATTATCCAGGGGTATTTTTTAGAGGAGGACTTGTAACAACTCTTTTCCTCTCAGCTTTGTGGTCTGAAGTATTTCTTTTTGTTATTTTAAAAGAATAATTTTTTCTTTTTGCATCTTTGTTATTGCTAAAAGTTGGTGGTGGAAGAAATCAGGATTGGTCTGAATTTGGGTGTGTTTTGTGTTGTTTTGTTTGCTTGGGGTTTTAAATTTATATTTTTTTTAATTGGTGTGATTTGTGTGCAGCTTTTAGAATGAGCATTTTCCTAAAAATGTGTATTTCCAAGAGACATTTGAAAAGTGTTGATATTTAAACAGATCTTTTTTTTAAATCAAATAAAATTTTGCTGATTTTAAAACTCTATTTTCAAGGTTAAATCTTCTTCTCTTCCCTGAACCTAATAATTCTTGCTGATTTTCACAGGGTTTCCCCAGCTGTTTGAACAGCTGAGTTTGAAGGCATTGATGCCACCACCTCTAAGGAGAAAGATCAACCCCTCCTCTATTAGACAAAGGCAGAAAAATGTAAAATATATTGATTTTTTCCAAACCTTAACATGAAATGCATTTGCTCTAGCAGAAAGCCAGAGACACTCAGTGCACACTGCAGGCTGGGATTTTTCAGTCACTCTCAGCTTTGGCCAAACTTTGCTGCCCTTGAAGGAAATGGGATTTTTCCCTGAACCCTCACTGAGAGAAAGGTTTAATCCACTATTACCAGCCCTGGGATAGAACCACATTCCTGTTTCTATGGCCCCAAAAGGAACTCAGGTGGTTGTGGCAGAGAGAGTATCTCTCTGGTTCTCCTGATGGGCAGGAGCCTGGACAGGGGGGNAAGAGAGAACTCCGACAGGGGGTTCTTGTCATACATTGATTTTCTTGGCCACAACAGGATTTACTTGTGGGCTCTCTGCAGGACATGGGGCAGCCCACGTTAATGTCTGTCTAGAGAGCTTCTGTATCCCAAGATGTGAGGCTGCAACGTTCCAAAAGCACTAAAAACACATTAATGCAGAGCTTTGAGGGGGCTCCTGCAGCCTCCTCACTGCCCTGGCATCTCAGGGGTCCTTGTTTGCCGCAGCTCCGCGACCTTTGGGCATCTCTGGAGAGTTTCCTCCCTCAGATGTTGTTCTGACAGAGCTCGACCCCAAGCAGCTTTCTGAGAGGTTTTCAGGGCTAACAAAACAACCCAGGTGGGCAATTCAATGCGTTGGGTGGTGCTAAATTAGAGTTTGTCTTGGCAATGACAAATAAGTTAATTGGAATACAAAGCGTGCTACTCGAGGAAGAATTTTTTCGTGGTTCAAAGCAAAAAAAATTATGACAGAATCCCACAATAAATATTTAAAGTCAACTGACCTGCTTGCAATGTATGCTCTGGCTCCCATATAAGATTATTTTTTTAGAACCTACAGAAAAATTGCTGAGAGTTTAAATCCTTGAGGACGGTCATTCCACACAATGTGGTGAAAGCTCAGGGTTTGCCACCATTGTGAAATTGGATTTAAGGGAATTAATAACATAAATGAATGCTCTTAAATAACAAGTGCAGCATTCAGGATCCCAGGATAGGAACAAATTATCCTTAAACAGGCACATGGTGTCTCAAGGTAGAGATGAGATTTATTGGTTTGCCAACAGGTTTGTACATTGTTGGTGTTTTTCACACTGTGCATCAGCCAGATAAAAAGATGTCAATTTTCCAGAGGAAAAAATCAACAAAAATGCATATCAGACAACAACAATTTATCGTAATTCTATCAATTATTTTTAAACATTATATAATAGTGAATTTAATGAAAAAATGTACTATTTTTACTCTAAAATTATTTTCTTTTCTTTTCCATAATTTATTTACCTTGTTTTTATTATTTGAGTGTTGTTTAGTAAAGCCTGTAATCTCTGGACTTCCCTGTGAAAATAATAAATGCACTGGTTTTTTCAGAGGACACACCTGGATATAAATTAATTATTTGGATGTTAAAAACAGGCTTATCAACAAAACCAGGAAAAAAAGAAATATCTCAATGGTAGCTTGGTGAGCTTTCATACAAATCCTTTACACTTTGGGTATTTCTGGGGGGAGGTTTGCATTGCCATGTGAATACTCAGCCTGTTTTTCACACTTAACCTCTCATCTCTTGGGTCTGAGCTTCCTCTGAATTACTGGAGTTTTATGCCAGAGTGACTCCATTTAGTTACTTCCTCGTGGAGTCCTCTGGATTTAGAAAATTCTACAGAAAAATCAGTTGGCTGCCTGGGGAAGTCTGGTGGAAATGCATCTTGCCGTGGTGAAAAGTGCTGGATGTTTGACCCTGTGACAATCTGGGGGTTTGGTTGCTGCTGAATTTCAAAATATGTGTCAGCATTTGCTTGTTTTTAATTGTAGAAAAATCTCTCTAAAAGGTCTGATAATAAAATTTCTTAACCTAATATTTGTTCTGAGATTTTTTTTTATACTTCTCCTCTTTTGTCATGTTTAGTTGCTGTCATGGAATGCACTTCTGGCTGGTCTTTTATTTCCTCTCTCCCTGGTATTTACAATTATATCAACATGTGTGTATTTGTGTGAGTGTTGGCATTCAAGATATCAAGAATGGATTTGTGTATCAGGCAACAGAGGAGAGACTGTGCAGCCTTCCTGTCACTGATAAAATCACTATTTCCATCCCTATTGCTAAATATTCTTGGTGCATTCAGAATAAAAATACAATGAAATTTCTTGGCTTTTTTTTTCCTTGAAGACTCATGGGACTTTTCCCTTTCAGGAAAACACAGCTTTCCTTTTTATTGTAAAAATGTACATTTTCCCTGACCTTGGGTTAGTACTTTCCTTTATATGCTTTCAGTGAAATAATATCCTTTGGATGAAAATGTTTTTCAGTATTTTCTCTATAAAATTAAAATAATAAAATACAGATAAAGTGCTAAAATATTGCAAAGCAGCTACTGAACAGAACATTACACTCAGCAATACTGGTTTGGCTGAAATTCTTGTATTTTTTCCTTGCCATCACTTTACAGAATTCGAATACAGACTCTTGAAATCCAGTAGGAGTCAAAACAAGATAAACTTCAATTATTCTTAACCCTATAGCTTGCAAATTGAGATTTTCAGATGATATCAAAATGGAAGTGGAAATTATCATGTGACTGTGAGCTAATTTTCAAATTGCCTCAGAGTTTTGGTTTGCAAATCTCTTCATGTTTTGCAGGTCGGGTTTTTTTTCCTTAGATTTGTAGTGAAAAATTCTCTTCCTGCTTTCAGATAGCTTAATTAGAGAATCAGTGTTTTAGTTCATGCAAGTTTATAGTGAAAATCAAAAAAAAAGTGAGACTATAAAGAGAGGCTACTTTAGAAGGAGGCAGAAACAATAAAACTCATTTCTAGATCAATTAACTTTCCCATAAAATTTGATAATAAAACTTTTGGAAGTTCCTATTTTACAACGTGCTACAGCACAAACAGTCACTCTTTCTTGAGAATTTATTTAATAAGCAAGATAAAATTGGAAATCTTTTATTTGGAACACACAGCTAAATCACTTTAGCTTTAAGAGCTGGGAGACACTCCCAGCTTGAACCCCAAATCTGAACAGGACTGGGGCAAGATTTTTTGACTTGTGGTTGTTTCTGCTGTTTCATCTGCTGCAATAATGTGACTTTTGTCTGTGTGCTGCTGCAGATTATGGGTTTTAACATACACACAGTGAGTGAAGTGATGCCAATTTACAGTGTTCAAGTCCAATATTTCCAAGCTGAAGGATTGGATCATGAAATTCTGGCCATGAGCTGCTTGTGCAGTTTCCCTGCAGTTTTCCACCAAGTCCTTCCCATCTGCCACTCACTCACACTTGTGGCTGCCCAGAAAGAAAATATCCCACCTCTCTCACCTTCCCTGTGAGGAATGCAGCACAGGTTTATAATTTATAATAACTTTTATTTCCCCTTCATCAAGTGGGACATTTGTGTGGCTTTCACAGTTTCCACAGGAGACTCAGGTGTGGTTTCAGTGCTTCCATCTAAAAGGAGTGGAAGCCCCAAGTGCAGCCAGTGATTGTGTGGTGTCATAATAGCACTGGCACTGCTGGAAATGGGGTTTGTAACTCACAGATCAGTGAGAGCTGCAGCCCCTCCTTTGTACCTGAGCACAGAACCCCTGTGTGAGCCCAGCCTCACATTCAGCTGGAGCTTTTAGTTAACTTCCAGTATGATGGGCCTCATTCTCTCTTTGGAATACTGGGCTTGTCTGGAGTCCTTGGAGGAAAATAAATCTTCCCAGGGCAAGCACATTTTGGTTGCTCTTCCCAGGCTCCTCAGAGGCACGGCAGCCTCAGGAGGGAGAAGATAAAAAGCACCATCTTTGTCAATACCTGCTCTGATAGGCAGGATCAACCTTAATCTCACTCCTAAATCCTGCCTCCCACCCCTGAGCTGATGGAGAATGGGCAGCTCACTCTGCTGGGTCTGGCTGAAGGTGGCTGCAAGATCAACTCCAAATATCAGTGTGGGTGGAGCTGGAATGTCCCCTCTGACTGAGAGATGTCACTGGTTTTGCAGCTAAGGGTGAGTCCAAGTAGGAACTGTAGATGAGGAATCCTCTGGGATTTGAATGGCAGTGTATCTCAGAGCAAGATTTCTGTCTGACCAATCTGAGTGTGTGGAAAAACGTTAGCTTGAGGGTGCCAGAGCAGTGGAACAGGTTAACCAGAGAGATTGTGGAATATCCTGCCTGTGCAATCAGCTCCAGGTAAACTGGTTTAGCAGGAGAGTTGGACTGGGTGATGTTCAGAGGTTCCTTACAACCCCAACCAATTCTGTGAATGATTCTGTAATTCTCTGATTCTGCAGCTCTGTGATTCTGTGTTCTGTGTGTTGTCCTGTCAGAGGAAATGTGGGGCTGTCAAAGACCTCAGAAGTTTATCTGAGGTCCTGCTGCAGCAGCTGAAGCTGCAAATGCTGCTGCTTTTGGTTTTGGGGCTGTCCCTATCAGATCTTGAACCTGATATGGGTCATTGGATAGACCACACGTTCCCCTCCTTATCACAAACTTTTCTGTAAGGTTTCCACTTGTGGCTACAAAAAAAGCACCTTTGGATTTCTTTTTTGCTGCCCACATAAACCATGTGAGCTTTAATCAAATTTTTTCATGAACTGTGAATCTCACTGCTGCTGAAACCCCTCTGAAGTCAAGGCAGGGTCTGAGCACTCTAGACTGAAGCAGCACAAGTTGTGCCACAGAGTGGCAACTCTAGTTCTTATTCCTGCCAGTGAACATATGAAATACGATGGCCCAGACCCTTTAAATATTTGTGTACCTGTGTAATCTTACTCACCTGAGACAAGCACACAGATAAAGAGAAGAACTTCAGCAGCAAGGGAGAAAATGCAGAGTTAAAAACAGCCAAGCACTTCAGCAGTTATTGGTGTGTCAATTTTAAGGTGGGATAAAATAAAGAACAGTTTTCCTTTGTCTTTTTACTGGATTATGTGTTTTTGGCTTTAAGCTGTCCAGCTTTGCCTTGTGCCATGGCACAAAATAAAGTGTCAAGTCCAAATATCCAGGCATTCTCTGTGCTGGACAGTCGTGGATGGCTGATTTTTTTTCCTGAGTGATCACCCATAAATATTCCTGTCACAAATACCAACTTGAATTTTCTGGGAAGTAATTAATTGCACAATCAATCCTCTAACAGTTGCAGCTGCAAGACACAACTTAGCTTTTTCCTCACTAATAACAGGGCTGTACTTAACTGCTCTGAATGCCACCACCATTCTGAGAATAACACTTTCCATCCCCCCACAAATTAATCCTGGCATTTTCTCTGAGCATCTTGTTGGGTTATGAGGAACTTCAGAGAATTGGTGTGGGAAGGAACACTGTGGAAGAGGGGAATCATTGCCATTCTTCCATCCAAGGCAGTCTGCAGGTGTTTTGCAGTTGTTCTGCAGATTGTTGGGGACAGAAGGGCTTTCAGCTTTGATCCTGGTGTACTCCAGTATTGCCTGGGGGTGATGATGGGATGGCAGGGATGGAAAGAGAAGTTTATCTGTGAACCAGAAGAGAATATGTAATTGTCCCAATTCCTTAAAAAAAAAAAGCTCCTTTTTGCTGACCACCAGCACTGTATTCTTAACATATTCACTCCCTCTTTTATATGAACACACCTCAGTGTTACCAGCAATAGTTCTATGGAATATTTGCCTCTCCCACAACACTTTGTGTACAGATCTCCTAAAATACTTTGGAAAATCAAATGGAAGATCTCAATTTTCAGAGGAAAATGTGAGCTGCACATCGATTTTGAGGCAAAAATATTGTTGCATGTCTTTTTTGTATGTGGGAATAGTAAATATTTTTTTATATATGATATTGAAATTAACAATGTAAATGTTATTTGCAGCCTCTGGGAAAGTATAAAGACCAGAGAGATTATTTATTCCTGTTTCTTACAATACAACATCTCTTCCTGCTCAACATTAAAGCATTAAAACATCAAACCATTGCAGAAAATCAACCTAAAAAATTGAGCTCAGGTCCCTTATTGGAAGTCATTCTGCTTCCACCAGTCAGTACTGGTGTGACCACAATTCTTTTCCCTACTTCAATCCTGTCTTCTAATAAAATGTTCCTTTAAGTCTTAAATGAAGTACTTGAGGGGAACTACAGGAGTTAGGAATGCATCCTGGAGACAAGCTCAAGACAGCTTGAGACAAAGGCATGTTTAGGGAAAGGGAAAAACAATCACTGGGAAAAAACCCCACCTCTTTAAATGGCCCTCAATCAACCTGAGCATTACTTCTTCTTCCCCAAATATACCCTACAACTGTGGGGTTGCTCTTCTTCTGTCCTGGCCTTGCAAATAGACAGGGAACAATTCAAACTGACACTCTGAACTGCACGTGCAAGGGGACAGCAACCAGCTGAAATACAGAAAAACTGAGATAACCTTCTTCCAGTTTGTGTCTAAAAACACTTGCAGGAAAAAAAACATCTAATATATCTCATAGGCATTCTGATTTCTTTATTCTGGGAGAATGAAAAAAGAAAAAGGGAGGGAGATAGGGGAAAACTACTAAAGAAAAAAACTAATGAAGGACAGTTATCAGAGAGAAATAACCTATGCAGGGCATTGGCAGACACCTGTAAGAAACAGAGGCTGTAGGACATGCAGGTATGAGAATGTGCTGGAAGCATGTGCAGGATACAGGAATAACCACTGCCAGATCCTGCAAAACTCCCCATTCCTGAAGGCTGCTGAAAGCATCAGAATATTTTGACTTTACAAAGTGAGAACCAGCCCATACTCATGTCCATGGTTAAACCCAGAAAGGTGAAGGCTGCCTGTGTGATTAAATAGGAATAACTGCAATGCCTTGTAAGAGAATGGCCAAGCTGCCTTTTGCTGCCTAAAAACAGTTCTGCAAGTTCTGTTTGCTCAAGAGACTCAGACAAGAGGCAGCTGCAGGTGCTGCCCCAGTGGTGAGGAGAGACAGGATGAAATTGTTGTGTCACCAGCGAGACTGAGCTGGCAAGGTGAATTAAAAACTAATTACGACTCAAGCCTTTTAAAATATTGTTCACAGTTGATGGTAAAGGGATAAGTCCTGAAGCACTGTTAGTCAGGCAGTAGTTCTGCTTCCATTGAAGTTACTGGGTAAAAATCTCTTTAATTTTCGTGGTACTGAACTCGGGCATATTGATCATTGTCAATTCACTTTTAATTCCTCAACACTCCCAACACAGAGCTGTGTGCTCCAGGTAAAGCTGGCAGCAGTGGGGAGCAAACTGCTGCTCCATTTCTCTGTGTATTGAAATGAGAGAGGACTGAGGGGACTGGAGGAGAAGGTGTCTGCACTTTCATGACTGCCACAGCTTTTGGGTTTCAAAATCAGTGTCTCCTTCTTTGTGCAGCAGGTCCCTGAGGGAGAGCCACAGGCTTCTGTTCCACGTCTGCTTCTGTCCTGCTCTGCCTTAGAAATGGACTCCAAAGCAGATTCTCTCCTTTACACACTGTGCTTTGAATCCTGGGACCTGCCTTCATCAAAGCTGCCTGAGCCTTGCAGTGGAATCTCTCCTCAGCTCTCACTCCTGTTCTGCTGCTCAGGACAGGGGAAGGGACAGGGTTTTTACTCTGCAGCCCTGCCCTCCCCACACACCCTCTCAGAAACCTGCCAACCATCCTTCAGGCAAATGAGCTTCCAGCTGACAATGTGTGTGTTTAATTTAGCTCACATGGTTATACATGGGCAGGTGAGAAGGGCCCATTTCCCTTTTTCATTTCTTTCTTTTTTTTTTTTTTATTTTTTTTTTCCTCTTTTCCTCCTGAGCTGGTAAATGTATTTCATCTTGTAACTCTTACTTTGGATTAAAAAGCTGTTGCCTTTGGCAGTGAAGCAGCACAGCAGGCTGAGGAAAGTAAAGCTTCCTTTCATTGCCATGTTTGAAACTGGAGGAAGTCATCATATTACTTTAACAAGCAGAAATGAATGAAAATGTTTAATATGGTTATGCAAGCACGAGGAGCTGTTCTGGCTGCCACAGATTTTGCTCCTTGTGATTCATCATGCTGGGGGAGAACGTGAGCCTCTGTTTTTCCCCAACAGCCAAGTCAGGATTTTGTTGTGAAGGCTCCTGCAAGGTGAGATCCCTCCAAGGATCTGTTTCTTCAGAACATCGAGTCCTCAAACCCTGGGCTGGAGCTGCAGATCTGGTTTGGGGTGGGGTTTTTTTTGCCACTGAACATTTCACACCTCGCACTGAAATATCACAGAGGAAGGAGCACCCCTCTTCTACCCCAGCTTCTGCTCTGGGGACCTGCAGGATGCAAATCAGCTCTGCTTGAGCACAGCAAACTCTCAAAATCATTCGGCAAACCCTGTCACAGAGGCAGCCCTGAGGTAATTGGGGTGCCAGGGTGATATTTCCTCATTAGCATGGTGCTGATTAGGATTTGGTGGGGAACAGTGGAATCCATCCCATCTCATTCTGGATGTTGAAGTGAGAGCTGGCTAAACTTTGTTCTTGCAGGGGAAAAAAGGTGCTGATGTTACCAGCCTCACTCCTGTCTTTGCAGAAAAGGGATTTTCTTCCAGGTCTGGCTGCTTTTCTCTAAGGACTGAACTCTTGCTAAAAATCAATTTTTATTTTTCTTTAACTGTTTTGATTTTGAAGAAATTACAGAATCAGGGAATAGTTGGGGCTAGGAAGGAGCTCTTGAGATTGAGTCCAGTCCCTCTGATCAAAGCAGGGTCAACTACAGCAGATTTCCTTAGGACCATGCCCCGACATGTTTCTAGTATCTCCAAGGATACTCAACAGCTTTTCTGAAATAATTGTTCCCAGTATTTGATTACAATTACAATTGGAAAAATTAAATTTTTAGGTTTAGGTGGAATTTCATGTATTTCAGCCTGTGCCCATTCCCTCTTGCCCTTTCACTGAGGTCACAGCATCTTCTTTACCCCCCTGTCAGCTGCTTTTACACACTGGCAGGGGTTCCCCTGGAACCTTCTCTCCCCCAGGCTAAGCAGTGTCAGCTCTACCAGCTTTTCTCCATATTTTTCAGCCCATTAATTGTCTTTGAGGCAGGGACTTTCTGTGGGCCCATGTCTCTTGTAACAGAGACCTTCAGACTGTGTCTGAATCCACCCTGAGCAGAGGGGAAGGATCATTTCCATCAAACTGCCAAAAATCAAATATTAAAAATAATAAAAAAATCAAACTATCCTGATGCAGCCCAGGCTGATTTTGCCCTACAGCCCAAACCTCTTCTTTTTTTTTAAATTTTGCCATAATTTAATCTTTTCTGTGACGCTTCAATTTTTAAGGTGACTTTTTTTTTTTTAATGCAAAGAACCAATTCCAGCAACAAATCTGGCAAGTCCTGGTGGGATTAATCATGTTTGTCATACCTCTGCTCTGACACAGACAGCCCCACCTTCATCCAGACCCAAAGCTGGCCTTGTTAGTGCACTAATTGGCCCATGCTGATAAGACCTACCCCTCATTAATGAGGTTTTGTGGCTTTTGGGCTGGAGCTGACTCACACCTGGCCAGATCAGAGAATGGATGGGATTAACACACAACTGTCTGCATGTGGCCATGGAGACAGGCCTTTCCCCTTAGGCTGCAAATAAATTAGGGAGAAAATGATTAGCTACTGTGATATTGGGCCACTGCTTGTAATCAGGTCTCTGATGTGTGAATATAGTTTGGATAATGCATAAAAAGCACAATACCCCTGCAAACATCCCCACTATTTGAGAAGGGGTACTAATTTTGCTGAGTAGTTTTTTTTTTTTAATCTTAGGCACACAGATATTTGTGATTTAGCATTCTTTTTAATCCAGCCAGAGGTGAATCTCTGAATGATAGTTGGATATGCTATGATTTAGCCTTCTGACTTTTCCTAATCCTCCACCATCCTTTCTTCCCCTCTGATTTAAGTTACTCAGAGATTGCTACTCAACAGTAAAGTAGAAGAGCTGGGTTTCCTATGAATCCCACTTCGTTTTTTGCCATTACCAGCATAATTCAAAGCCACATATAAATATAGGTGAGTTCCTGTCATCATTTATTGTCCTGATTGAGCCTTAATTAAGAAGCAGGCCCGTGTTGTACTTGGCTTAGTAGAGAAAGCTACAAATAAATAAATGAATATATTCTCAGTTGCAGAGAGCACACAATGTGCTTCAGGCACAGAAGGGTTGGTAAGCACAAGAAACAAAGTTAATCAGGGTGTTATGGAAAGGTAAGGGAATACTTAGGGAAAAAAATCCCCAAAAGTTACAGGCTAACCCTTTCCTAATTCATAAATGACATCATCATGACGTCATCCAGGTGCAGTGACAGAGTGAGGACCTGAGAACAGATTGAGGGGGATTTCCTTCAGCCCTGCAGGATGTTATTCCTTCCATGGAAAGGAGAGCATGAGAGTCAGGATGCAGCCACGTGGTATCACACAGGGATGAAGAGGATTTGGGGAGAAGGAAAAGTGGTGTCCATTTGTTTGTTGATTGGAAATGAGAAGATGCCTCCAGATTCAGGGTTCTTGTTGGAAATGGAAAGGAGGATTTTCTGTTTGTACGGTTTTGGGGTTTTGGTTTTTTGGGTTTTTTTTGGTTTTTTTTTGGTTTTGTTTTTGTTTTTTTGGTTGGTGTTTTTTTTTGTTTGTTTGTTTTTTTGGGGGTGTTTTTGGGGGTTTTTTTGGGCTTTGTTTTTTTTTACTAGAGAGTTCTGGTGTAACCCAATTGGTTTCTGTGACCTACCTTTGATGGTACTGAAATGTTCACTTGAGGACTATTTTATGTTGTGAATTTTGGCTCCTTCCCCTTCATTTTTTGGTGAGATGTTATTTCACACAGGCAAATTCATTCAGAGGTGATTTTTAAAAATTATTTCCACAATATATTGGATGGCAAATTTCATCTTTTTTTAAGAGCATCCTGAAGCTCGTGTTTTCAGACACCTCTGTTGAGAAAGAAATCTCTGCATCTTGTGAGGCTGGAAGGTATTTGTAACCATGAGACAGGAGCCTTGCTAATTTAAACGATTCATTTGGATCTGAAAGCCTGTGATTTTCACCACTAGAAACACATTGGCTTATGTAAAAGCAGGTGCATGGAACTTAAGCAGTTACAGACATCCTACTTTCCCTTCCTTGCAGATCAACTCTTGCTTTCCAAAGGTGCAGCACATTTTGAGAGCAGGCAGTTGTTCTGTGAAGTAGCAATTCCTAATTACAAAAAAAAACACACCCCAGTGCAGTTCTTCCTCTGGATGTTTTAACTAATCAGGCACAAAAAAGAGGTTTTCCATGAATCTCCCTACAGCCATGGGAACCCAGGGGAAACAGGTGTTTTAGGGATGGCACTGAAGGGTTTTTTTGATATACAAGAACATTTCATAGATAATGTCTTTAGAAAAAAGTGAAGTCATGACGTTTTATCATCAGCTCTCTTTCACTAGCCTGGTGTTTCTCTGTTTCCCCCCAAGAGATATAAATTAAGACATTATCTCTCTGCAGCACTTGCAGATGAATCTCTGCAGCTTTGCCTCGCAGAGGTGAAATAAATCCAGGCCACTTGGAGAAAACTCAGCATTCAGAAATATTATCAGCTCATCCACAGATAACAATATAGGATTGAACCATTTAGTGCCAGGTTACAAATCCTTAGCAGCCTGAAAATCAGTTTTGTTTTTTTTTTAAAGTAACCTAAACAGCTCTGCTTTGATGGCTTGATTTCTTTGGAGTGACATAAACTGGGAATAAAATCTGCCCCTTTTATTGTGACAACATGATTTTTAGGAATATATTACTGAAGGAACCTGAATGTTCAACATCTCCTGAGGCCAACATCCTGCCCCCATGCACTGTCCAACCTTGAGCAACCACTGAAATTCTGTGAAAAGTGAATTTCAGCCACAAAATCTCAGCCCTTGCATCAAGGTGAGGTGAAGTCTCTTGTCCCTTCCCTATCTTTCCTTCAACTTGGCACTTGTTTTTTGGGGTGCAGTATAATCCAAAGCAATTGTGCTCCACAACATGGAATAGAGAGGCACAGAGCTGATTGTGAACCTGAGTCTGATTTTACAGGCTGGAGGGAAAATGTGGGTTTTTTTTTTTCTTTCATCTCACCACATGGAAACTGTCAGTATTTAAAATTCTTGGTAGAACACTAGGAATGTGATGAGCTGTAAGTGTGAAACTCCTGTTTTCAGATATCTCTCCAGTGAAAAAAAGAAAAAAAGAGAGAGAAAGTCAAGAAAATATAGGTGTAAGGAGCTTTCTCAGAATGGAGCGACCTTAATTCCATCCATGGCATATTGGAAGACCCTGTAAGGTGCAATATTTTTTTTTTTGGTCTTAAGTATGTCACTCTGACTGCTAATAATTACAAATGTTATTAAGACTGCAGAATTAATTATCTCAGGAAGTCATTAAAGGTAATTCTAAGCCTCACACTCCAAAGTTTAAGACTATTTCCCATTATGGGAGAATGAGGCCAAGAATTCCTGAGTTCTGTGTGAAGTTTGAACTCTGTGCTGAGCCTAAGCTTTGCCCCCAATGACTTCTGGGGGTGCTGATTTTCATGGTTTAATACCACATTGTGTGAAGAAGAATTTCCCCTTAGTGGTTTTAATCACATTGACCCAACTTTCTAAGCTTGCCCTTCTTTTTTGATATTCCAGGCCCATCCCCTTTTGATTGAGCAGATACAAACCCACCAAAGCTCTATTTACTTCCACACATTCACATTTATTTTATACACAGCCACTTTCTCCTTGAGGAGGGAGAACAGGGGGGGAAAAAAAAGCAATTTTAAGAGCAAGAAACACTATTTTAAAGGATTGATCTGAACTGAATGTCTCAGTTACATGTTTGGCAAATGTTTCTACCTCTGAAGCAATCAGTGCAAGCCTGAGGGAGATGAAGTTTTACACCATTAGAGCCACGAACTTTGTTTTTAATAATACATGAAGTTGCCTTAATAAATCCTTATGAAACTGTAGCAGCAGAAGGTAATGGCTGGTTTTAGTTAATGACCCATTAAAATGTTAGCAAAGCAACACTAACTGTGATATTTGCTGAGAATCGGTTTCAAAGGGACAATTAATATTAAAATCTGATGTTGATTTATTAACCAATACATTTTTGAGGTATTACTTTCTACCTGGAGCAATGATTGCATGCTGCAGTGGCAGTGTTGGCAAATCAGTAATTCCATGAGGGTTAATAATCTCTTTTGCTCCAATTAGGCAACAGAGGAAAGAAATAGCTGTCCCTTCCCATGGGTGTTACTGCTGAGGTAAATTTCTGTCTTGGGTGATGCTCTGAAATCATGTTCCTGCTTTGGGTCTGAACTGGACACCCACAAATCTGAGCCATCCCAAAGCAGCAGAGATGAAGACCTAGTTTTGCCTAATTAGGTTGGGGGAAAGGACCTTCCATCAACTCTAAAAAATAACATAAAAACCCCACAGGCCTCTTGCAACCAAGAAACTGCATTGGTTGAGACAACTGAACCAATTTCTTTAATGTCATTACTTGTTGACTACTTTTTGTGTTTGTGTCACAGGCCCAAACTCTCAGTTGTGCACAACAGGAGACTCAGAGGCTGCATCCCTGTGGCTGTGCCTGCTGTTGGAATCAGAGCTGGTTTGGCAAGGCTGGCATTTGCTGTGTGGGGATAATTCTCCTTTTATGTGTATTACAGGTTTTTGTCATCCATTTATCTGCTTCTGCTTCATTTTCACTTCAGATCAGGTAAAGCCAAAGAAATCCACCCTGTGCTTCAAGGGAAGGTTGGCAAAGCCTGTGCTGGCACTTTTTGAGGAGCAGATTCCATGTTAATGGAAAGGATGTGTTTTGTGCATTAAGTTTTTATGTCACTCTATGAAATTCCAGAATTATTGATCATGGATTTCACCTTCATTGCTTCTCAGAAGTGAAGGCTGCAAATTCCCCAGAGGAACCTTTCCCTGAGTTCACACAAAGCTGAAATTCAAGCACATTCCTGATGTGTTCATTAGCAAGCCTTGCCTACCTGAGCAATCACCTGGTCTCAGCAGGGTCCCTTCCCTCTCTCCTCTCTCCAGTGTGAGCCATGTCCTGGGTCCCTGTGGCCTTTCAGGAGAGCTTCACTGCTTTGGAGAGAATGAAGCTTTTTCTCCTTCAGCTCTGCAAGTGGAGTGACCGAGGTACAGAGATGTAAAAAGTGTGGCTGAGCTCTGCCAGTCCCAGCCCCTCGAGGGTTTTGGTGCTGGGACACTCAAGGAGTTCTGTTTGGTAGTTAGACCCCTTTATCTTGTTAGCAAATGGCACTGGGGTAGGGCTGAGGTGCTCAAACATTTCTCTGGGGGGTGAAATTGCAGTCACAGCACAGGAACCAAGTAAGAGGCCAGGTCTCACATCCATCACAGGGTGGCAGAGGGCAAGGCCATGCCAGGAGGTGCTTTCCTGCCTGGACATGTCCAGGCACAATCAGACACGATGGAGAGGACATTGAACAACCATTGTAAGCCAGCTTTCCTCTGGCTGGACTCCTGCCAGAGATATTTTGGCCAGTCACCCACAGAGATCATTCCTCTGATGTTGACCCACGGCTTTGTTTTCCATCGTGATTTGTGTGTGTGTACTTCTGGTTTTGGACACTTGGATTATTTGCCAATCACTTTGAGATGCCTGTCTGTGAGCATTTCATTTCTCAAGCCACTGGGCCAAGAGAAAACGAGGCTGACTTTTCACAGACCTCTCAGGTACAAGGCAGTGCCAGGGTGGTGAGGGAAGATGGAGCTTTAAAAAAAACGGCAAAAAGCAATTTGTCCATGAAGAAACGTGGAGAAATGTGTCCAGTGGAGAAACATCTTTTGTGTGATCCCAAATCCTTTGTATTCCCTTGAAAAACTAGCAGCATCACAGTGGAAAAATATTAATAAAGGCAGAGCTGATTCATGAGTCAGTGACAAATCCACCAGCCATTTATTACTGATCTATTGCTACGTGAAGTTTTCACAGGGTGATTTTTTTCAGTATGACACTGGAACATGAAACAACTGACCCCCATGAAAGGTTCCCCAAAGGCAGTGCTGTCTTGAGCTTTGCCTCTTTGAAGAGAAAGCAGATTTATTTGGGGTTATTGCCATGCCAAAGGAAATTAGTTCAGTCATGCTGTTTCCTTATTGGTACCTCCTACTGTTTGCAGTCGCTGGGAATCACTAAAAACACTCTAGATCTGCTTTTAGTTGATACAGATAGTGTTTCATTTCAGGAGAATGAGGTCTGCTTTTTTTAGGAAGGATTATTTAAACATCTGCTCAAGAAACTGCCTCCTGTCCAAAATGTCTTGCCCTAGTTTTGAGTCTTTCTTTCCCTTCTCCAGGGGTGAACTGTTGTAAGACAAAGCTCTAAAAACCTCAGGAGTTCTCTGGGATGATAAAGGGAAGTGGAGCTGAGGCACACTCAGAAAGACAACTTTGCCTTTTAATTTGCAGCAGTAACAGCACCTCAGCAGAAGTTCCATGTGACACAAGTTCTAATGCTGCCTTGCCCTGACAAAACCTGGACGTTCTGATTTTGGCTTAGGTAAAGCCTGAAGCTGAGCCCTGTATAAAAGCAGTGGCCAGGCAGAGCTGATAGGAGGAGATTTTTATTTGGCCTTGGGGTTTTTTTTTTTAGATTTATTGGCCCATTTTTGTATAGCTGATGCAACCTATTGTTTTTTAATTTAGTTAGGGAGTGCCACCAAAAATCACACACAGGGATTTTTGCAGTTCCTCACCTGCCCTGAGGAGAGGATTCACAGGTCTGAAGTGACCTCCCCACCCTGTGTGTTCCATGAGCAGCTGAGAGGGAGAGCTAAAATAGAAGCCCAGGCCATGCTACCTTAAACTCACTCAAAACACCCACCTTTGATGTTTACCTAATCCAGCTCTGATTCTTGGAATGAGCACTTTGGTTGGAACACGAGCGAGGCTGGGGCTTGGATAAATGCCAGCTTGCTGATCCTCTGACTGATGAAGGCTGAGGAAAACAACTGGAAGATTTGGCAGAAATGATATCAGCAACCCTGATTGAGAGTGTGCACCTGCCACTTGTTGCTCTGAGCCTGTAACTCAGGTCTTTCTAAATTTACACCTGCTCCTTTTTCATGTTTAGTTAAAACTTGTTGACAAGCCTGTGCTTTATTATCTCTGCATCTATTTCTTTTCCCTAATGTGGGATGTCAGGGCTCAGCATGAGACTGTTTGGAACTTCAGCTGGCCTGGAGGTGAGGAGAGAGCCTGGCATGACCTGCCACGTGCTCAGACACCTTGAACCAGACCCAGATGTTCTGGGGAGAGGGGAAAAAATGCCTTGAGCATGAGCAGTAATGTGGTTGCTAAAAATATGTTAATTTTGGGATGGGAAGGGGCCTTGCTCTCCTACTGAAGCTGTTTTTGTTCCATCTGGCTACAGGTTCCAGGTGCTCCCATCCCTCTGAAGAGGAACTAACCCAGGAACTGTGGCACAAATCTCTGTGAGAATGGGTCCCTTGGAATAATTGCAAATAGACAGCCTAAAATATATTATACCAAAGCCAGATGCTGAGAGGAGTTAGCTGGGTATGGACTGTCCTTCCTCCTCTATTCTCTTCTCCTTCCTCTCCACTCCTCACATGTTATTCTTTAGCACACACAGGTTCAGAGCAGTAACTGAGGCTACAGTTGTGCATGTTGTTCACCCAGCCTGGAGAGAAGGTCGAGGTAATTTCAGCTAATTACAGAGGGCAAAACTGATCCCCAGTTACCTCTGGTGAGGTATTCATAAAGCTTTCACATGAAGATAAGATCTTTCATAAGATCCTTCATAATGTTATCTCTTAGAACTATCTCCATAACAATATATATGGTATTAGGGAGATATATATAGTTGTACTTGCATTTTTAATGACTTTGGATACTCGGAGGAAAAAAAAGAAAGTGCTAGGCAGATGACAGAAGGGCTTGAGAACAAACTGCAAGGAGGCTTTCATGAATTAGAAATCGAAAATTATGTTTAAAAAAATCACAGGGCGTGGAAGAGTCTCTGTAAATTCTCAGGTTGTTATGCACATTGCTCTAGGTTCTTGTGCAAAAAACCTTTCAGCAGCAGAGTATCACTGTAAGACTATCTCTAAAGCTGCCTCCTGGCATGAAGATGATGATTTTGGAGGGTGCTGGAGGCATGAAAACCTCATCTGGCTGCCCAGGACATGCTGGTCTGCTGCACTTCTGCCAGCAGGAGTAGAAGTGTCCCTCCTGTTACCCCCTATTGTCACTCCACACTCAAACCCCAGGAGCACAGGCTTTGAAAGTGCGAGATCCACAACCCAGTGCATTCCTGCTTGCTTTGGAGAAGTACTCCAACTCCTTTTGCCTCAGAGAAGATGAGGTCAATGTGGCACCTTCTAAGTCACAAAAGGTCTGTGTGAAGTGAGTATGGAAGAAGATTATTTTGGAAAAAAGGAGGAGTAGGGTGTTAAGTCTCCTAGGCAAGTGAACTGCCACAAGAAGACAGGATAACTGGCATCAATCAATGTTTTAGTATTTGTCAGGTGATGATGTGAACCCAGCTCTCTCTCTGCTGGGCACAGAATGAGTGCAGAAGTGAATTGTCTCCTCCTCTGCCTCTCCTGAGAGAACCCAGCCCACTGGTTCCTCTGGGCCACTGCAGGGTGAGTGTCAGGGCACTTCTCTTACAGATGTTTCCCAAAGTGTGTCTCCACTTATTCCCCCTGAATCCCATTTTTGGGTACCTAACACCTGTGTATGAACCACCAGGACACTGGGTACTACATGAAGTGGATTCCAAAATTTTGAGGCCACCTGAAGCTTGGCTTTTGCAATATGGACAATTTCAGTGCCTGAATCCCTGGGTGGATTGGCCCTTGGCTTCCCTGGGCTTCAGTTCTTCTTTGATACAGGAATAACAGAACACTCCAAACTTACAGGGATGCTGTGGAAGATGAGTGCACAAAAGGTTTCCAAGGATTCTGAGGAAGGAGTGGAAGCAGCTCTAAGGTGAGTCCTGGGGAGGAGTCTGGATCACATTGCTTCATATAATTAAAAAAAAATAAAATAATATATCCATCCTGTGCATAATTATCATGTTTTAGCACTGACACATTCCCAAACATTAATTACTGGTCCTAATGAAAGCTTTTGCAGGAGAATTTCTGATTTAGACAATGCTCTCAGGCACAGGGTGGGATTCTTGGGGTGTCCTGTGAGGAGCCAGGGGCTGAACTTGGTGATCCTGACGGGTCCCTTCCAACTCAGCCCATTCTGTGAATCAGGAAGCCAACAGCAAAATTATTTCATGCAACAACCAACAATAAAATCATCTTTTTTCCTCCCCTCTGCTGGTTTAAGAAACCATTTTGATAATTTCATATCAACAAGAGAATATTTGTTTAACAAGTGATCGTTATTTCTTTTTGAGGAGGGTAGATGTGACACACCAAGGAAAATGTTTCTGGGCACAGAACACCTGTTATCCATAAAGAAAATGGCAGGATTCTGCAGAATTCTTGCTGAGATTTTTGTTTATTTAATTTATGCAACAAGTGAGAGGAAGCCAAGCCCATATTTAGAATCTCACAAATAATTAACTCAGTGTTTTTGCAGTTTGCCTGAATTTGAAAATTGATTATTTTCCCCCCTTTTTCTTCTTTTTTCCCCCCAATGTTTCTTTAGCAGGTATTGTGAAGTACTGCATTTACTTGTAGAACCAGTAATAAGTTCTCAGAAGATTACCCCCCTTTTTCTTCTTTTTCCCCCCCAATAGTTCTTTAGCAGGTATCGTAGAACCAGTAATAAGTTCTCAGAAGATTACACTTAATTAATTCATTGCCAATGAAAAATAAACTTTTAATTACTGATTCAGGTATTGAGAAGAAAGAAGACATTCAACTAAACAAATACTTTGGGAAACATCTTTCCTCCCATTCTCAAGACCCAAGTTCAGCCCAGACCCCCTTGTCCCCCTTCCTGGTCTGCCCTCCTCTTGTCACTGCCAATATTTGCATCCTCACAGCTGCTCCAAGCCATACTTTGGATTTTGCTTCTCACATCTCCCTCTTTCTCCAGCCTCATGTACCCAGAATTTGCTGCCTTTTACTCAGCATGAGCGTGGCCTGACATTCCCCCCCTCCATAACCCCATTGTGTGTCTGTTCTCTGCTGTAGGTATTCTCTCTCTGCAAGAGCTGACTCTCTGGCCATCCAGGTGCATGTGCACAGACATCCCAAAACCCAGAAGATCATTTGCCTTTCCAGCATAAAAAGTAAACCAATAAATATTTCCATATTTTAAATACTTTGGCAACTTTGCATCTACTATTTTGTCTTATTGATCAATTCAAGTACTCAGTACTACATCATCCATCTTTTTTATTATTTATTTTTGTTGCTGCTGTTTTATTGAGGAGTTTCATGCCTTTGTCACAGACTCTCCTTCAGCTCCCCATAAAACCACCTCAGCTTTTCTTTCATGCAGTCTCTTTATGGTGCTGCTGAGTTGATGGTGGGACAGGAGGATCTTGGAGGTCTCTTCCAGCTTTGATGATTCTGTGGTTCTGCAAGTCATGAAGTGCCCAAGACCTCAGTGGCCACTTTAAATTTCAGTTTCCACTCTCTTGTCAATGTGATTACACTTCCCTTTGAGGGAAAATATTTTTTAACATCTTTTCACCTTGAGCTGCTTCATCTGTGCGAGCACCTTAAAGAAAAGCTGTTTCACTTTTCTCATGCAGAGGATGAGCTAAATATCTGCAGGATCCAGGGTCTGTGGCTTGGATCTCAATCTGAACTAACACTGTCACCAGTCTGGGAGAAAATATGACTTCCAGAGAGCTCCAACACCCTCTCTCTGACTTAAACATGGGTGGGAAATCAAGCTGTTCCATTCACTGGAAGATTGGAGACTCGGCAAGGATACCTCAAGCAAGAAAGGTCAATAGCCAGAAGAAATTATGCACAATACAGACTATTTCGTATAAATGATAAAAAAATCCTATGAAACAAAGTAAACTCTGCCTTTAAACATAGCCCAGCCTAAGAGTTCTCCCCGCTGGTCCCTCCGGAGTGCCACCCGGGACGCGCTGCTGGATGATGGAGCGTGCACTCCCCGAGCACACACCGACACTGTCACACCACAGCACTCCTCATTTCTTTAGGTCTCGCTTTCCCCCGCGCCCTGCGGACCTGGTGGTGGCTTTTAAAGGCTGCGGAGGGCTGGGGTTAGCGCTGGTCCCTGCGCCGCGCCGGGAGGCAGCGGAGGTGAGCAGNTCCGAGCAGCCGCCAGCAGAGCCAGGCGAGGGCGAGCGGGGAGCTGGGGAAGCGGCCAGGGGTTATGTGGATGTTGGCCGTCGCCTTGCTCCACAGCATCTCGCATGGTGAGCCCCGCCGCGGGCGTCCCCCTTCCCTCGTCCCCCCCCGGCTCCCCGGGTCACGGCGGTGCCCGCAGGGGTCGGACGCGGGGCGCCGGCTGCGGGAGCGGCCAGGGAAGAAGGGAGGGTGAGCTCTGTGATGGCTCAAAGCCGCTCACCCCGCCCCGGGACAGCCCGCGAATGAGCGGCTCCTTCTGAGAACATCAGAGCATCCTTCTCGGGGGGGAAGCACGAAGGATATCTTCCTACCCTGCCGCCCTCCAGGCCACTCCATCTGGCTAAAGGAAGTGTTCTGGAAAGGCAGAAATACCCCTGTGTCATTTGCCGCCCTGCACAGGAAGGAAAACTGATACATGTGGTATTTGGAAGATCTTAGTTTGTGTTGTATGCTCCGAGAAGGTTACACGTGGTAGCTGCATCTGGTTTTTCTGCCGGGTTCAAACGGTTTCCTGTTAATCTTTAGAGAAGCATCTCCTCCAAGAAGCTGAATTTATAAATAGGTTTAAATAATACGTATTGCACTCGAGGAAGGGCTTTGGGTACAAGAAATGATTGGGGCAGATTTCCAGTGCACAGAGGGAAATTCTGTGTCATGATTAGCCAGTATTGACCTGTTGAGAATCCATTTCTTAATATTAACTATTAAATACAAATGAGATCTCGCCTCTCCCTGCCCACGTCACCCCTCCCTCATCTTGTAAAGGTTGTTCAGGGGGATCTGCTTATTCCTTAAGTGAGAAGCCTGTGACTCTGGAGCTGGACGTGTACACGTGGGCATTTTGCCATTTTCCCACAAAGCTTTGCCAGCTCCCATCAGTCATGACCTGAAACAGCTGCTGATCACTTCTGCAAATTCCGAGGGCAGAGATTTGACTGTGCCATGGTCTATGATAATTATCTGTTAGGGATTAAAGTGAGATCTGCAAACTTCTTTTCCTATGTGTCTGGAAAAACATCTAAATACAGGAAAAACAATTAGAAAACCACTCCTTACAGTGAAGTCCTCGGTATGTGTATTAAAACTAACTGAAAAAACAGAAGTTTAATTTAATGTCCAATGACAAAAGCTAACCTGCTATAATTTCAGTTCTAAACTGACAGGAATCGCAAAATTCATAAGGAAAAAAAGGAAATTACTATGTTTTCCTTATTCTGAAAAAATGTTGTTGTCATTTGAGCATGCTAGTTAAGGAACCACATTGAAATTTTGAACTCAGAGCAGAATGTTTCAAATATAGTGAATGCATCTCTTTCCAGAAAGGAAGCATTATGTCAATTAACTTTTTGATCAACCTTAAACTTCTACCTAAAGTTAGCATAATTCAATAATTCAATGCCTCAGCACCTAGCACATTCTGTTATTTTTTTTAAATAAACCTTTTTTTTTGATATAATATCTTCTTGATTAATTTATTGACTTGTAACTAATTAGGCATGGCTTTATTTTTCCCATCCACAGTTTGGACAATAGCAGGGAGAATAAAACAGTGAGAAGTTATTCTCTTCACATTGCTGTGCAGGGAAGGCAGGAGATGTTATACAACACAGGTGCATCTTTTTAAGATTTCTGGCTTAAATTCAACTAAAAAATGCTTAAAGCTCGTTGTGCTGGGGTCATATCATTCCAAAGAAGGAGATAGCAGGACCAGACAGGAGCCAGATATGCAGGAGAGCGATGGGAGCAGGGAGGGGAACGTGTGACAGGAATGTCAGGTGGGGAGAGAGGAAACAGCCTGCTCAGGGCAGGGATGAATCAGCAAGGATGTGATCCATGTGGGGACGGAACAGGATGTGTGGAACGTGCATCCCTGCTGGCTCTGGTGGCAAACACTGTCACTCTGTGCCAGGTGCCACATGCCAAAGTCCTTCCCTGCACGTGGCCGGGGCCTGCACCCCTCCCACCTCTGTGTGCTGGGGGTGGGGAGCCATGGGGGGGGCTTGCTTGGTCTGTGGTTTTGGGAGAACTGACCAAAATAGTGGAGGAAATGCATTTTTCAACCTACTTTCCTCTCCAGTAGACTGCAGTCCTTCAGAGGGAAGGCAGGAAAAGCTCTTTTTATTCGCCCATTTTTTTCTCTTGTACAGATGACACTGACATTGTTTACTCAATAAACTTCACGAGCACTTAAACTCAGAGAAAACCCAACTGTGGCAACTGTTAGTAAATGTAGGCTTTTTAAATGAGCCACCATTACCTAAAAATACATATTGGTGGTTAAGAAACCACTTTTGACAGGTGGCTATACTTAAAAAAAAACAAAAAACCCCCAAAAACAGTCCCCAAGGAACTAAACAAGAAGTAGCATAGCTCAGTCTGTGTTGGACCAGATCAGATTCTCTGTGGAGGATGAAATGAGTGGTTTTCCTACAGATCTATGAGGCTGACCTTGGCAGGTCTAGACCAGCCCTGCTGCCCAAAGCAGGGTCAGCTGCTACAGTGGGTGGCTCAGGACTGTGATCTGTCAAATTCTGAATAACTCCAAGGATGGACACACTGTAGGATACCTCTGCCAGTGTTTTTTACCTTCACTGAAAAAGTAAGTGCATTATTTAAATATATATATATATAAGCATATCTTTAAATGGAGCTGCTTGGTTTCTGTTTGTATCTTTTGCCTTTTTCCTGTTCACTGAATACCATCAAGAAGAGTCAGGCTACAGCTTCTTTGCACCATCCCATCCACTATTTTTTACTCATTACCAAGATCCTCTTGAGCCTTCTCCAGTCTAAATAGTCACAGCTCTCTCAGCCTCTCCTCATGGATGTGATTCTCAATTCTTTAACCATTTTTGTGGTCCTTCACTAGACTCACTCCAGTGTGTGTGAGTTTTCCTTGGTCTGAGGAGACCAGAAGTGGTACAGATCACTCCAGATGTGTTGTCACCAGTGGATGACAAGACAATTTTGATTTTTCTCCTTTAATACCACTTCAGTGTATTGCCATCACTCACATTTATCCAGGCTTTCATTTTAATCTGAAACCCTTCACAGGGCAGGATATCCCATTGTTTCCCTCTCATATAATTCTCCTCTGCTGCTGAAGTCCTCCATAACACATCCCTACCAAACTTCTCCCACAAAGCACTTGGAGTACTTTTCCATCTCCAGCCAGCGCACGAAATTCCACTTGTTTGCCAGACTTACAGCCAAGTGCTTTTCTGCTCTCATTGAAGAATTTCCTCCCCAAAAAACAAGATCTCCATTAGCTGCCTTCAAATCCTGCCTGTGGGCTTGGTGCTATTTAAAACCTCAGCAACAGTTGGCTGCTTTGGACATTGCTCATCTCGCTTAATTTAAAGTGTTTATGGTGCAATTCACTGTAGCCTCTCCACATAATACTTAGAGACAGAGGAATGGGAACTTCCAAGATGTGATTTCTGTTCCACCTTGGCCAATCACTTTAAGGTGGGAGGAATCAACTCTTAAATGCGTTTTCTCCTCTGTTTTGTCTTTTAAAGGAGGCCAAAATAGATGGATGGAAGAGAGAGAGGTGTCTGCTTTACAACCTTTTGTGTTTCCCTGGATGACTGAGTGACTTGAAATGCACAGAGAACATATCCATCCTATCTGTGAACAATTTCCCTTGGCAAAACTTATGTCCTGCACTTAAAAGTAAATGCAAATACAGTTTCTTCCACAGTTGTTTGTCCTTTTTGTCTGTAAATAATAAGTTGCAGAAAACGCAACATGAAATCAAAATTATTTGTGCAGTGCTGCGTAAGCACACTGTGTGTTGGTGCTAAAGGCTATAAAGTCTGGGCAGACAAGAAAGGGTTAACAGAAGAGGGAGGGTCACAAAAAATTTTTGTTGTTAAACTGAAAACCTCGAGTTGCAGCAGGGAGGGGGCAGAGCAGCACAGGGAACCAGCAGCTGGGTTTGGTGAAAGCTGCAGTGTGGGGCATGGCCATGAGGAGCTGGGTTGGTGGGGATTGTCCCTGCAGAGAGAGGCTTGGGATCTCTTAGGTCAGCCTTCAGAAAAGTCTTCCCAGCATTTGTGGTCCAGCCCCATGAGTTGGGAGGAGTTTTTATTCTTGTTTATTCCAGCCCCCTCAAACTGGTCCCTCTTCACCAGAATAGCTGAAGGCTGAAAGCTTTTAGGCTCCTGACAAAAACCTTTTTGAAGGTCCTCACAGAGTAGAGACAAGAACTTTAGATGGGAATAACACAGAGGCTGCACTTGTTGCACAGAATGGTAGGAAGGAAAAAAACCTCCCCTTTGTGGTGTGTCTGAGAAAGGATGGAGCATCCCTGCCACAGATGTGTGAATGGGGCGGGTCTGGTTTCACTCTGCATTCCCCATCCTCAGGGCAGGCTGTGAGGAGAACCTGCAGCAGCCTGCTCCTGCTCTTGCTGCCTTATCCATGACAACAAGTTGGCAAAGGAAATATTTCTCAGGGCTCTCCCTGCTGCAACCTCCTGGAGGAGCCGCCTGGAGCTCGTGGTGCAGGACACGCTTGTGGCCAAACCTTCTCGTGAAATCCAGACCCACAGCTCAATGAAAGCAGGGGGAAGGCAGATGGGAGGGCTGCTGTGGCCCCACACGACCAAACACAGCTCCCATCCCATTTTAACTCCCCCCTCCCGTGGCAGGCTGTTGCTTGGCAACCCTGCATCCTTGCTCCACTGCAGTCCTGCTGCTGCCCTGCAGCCCCTCCTTTGCACCAGGCTCGGGGACAGCCACGCTCACACGTGCTCCCAGCACTCTGCAGGCAGAGATATCATCTCTTCTTCAGTGCCTGGGAGCAGGTGGGAGTCAGGAAGATGAAAATGTGAAGGACATTGTGCATCACCAGAGGCATGGAGAACTATGTTCTTCCTGGTGACTTCCTTGCACTGACTCTGGCCAGGGGGTTATTGGCTCCCAACAGTTAAATTCTTGATTTGTTTATGTGGTTGCTACTCCTCGTGAGCCACTGGCATCCAGAGCAGGTAATAGAAATCAGTGTTTGGCTCAGCACCAGGGATAACCTTCTTCCCACATAATTACAGTCCTTAATGGGTTGCACTGTAACAATTATTAAAGAGAGGTCTGCAGAGCTTTGAAGCCATCATTAATTTTTGTTTTTTAAAGCCTTGTTGAAACTGTGACATTCCTTCAAATTCCCTCTCTTCCTACCACTTCTTTTCAGTGAGAGGCAGTTGTGTGTACAAACACATGCCTGCATCCAAACCCAGAGGAGTTCTAGATCTACTGCTGAAACGCTCTGGCTCCTAACCCAAATAATGGAAAATCAGATTTAGAAATGAAACAGTCCTGTTGACTCATCCCTTTCATGCTGCAAGGTTATGATATGTACAGTGTGGCACAGCTGTTCCTATGATTTCAGTGTCTGTCATTCATTCCATCCTGTCTTGGCATTACGATCGTTTGATGCCACAGTCTTTGATGCCTTGTCTTTGCACACACATCAGACACACAAAAGGGGTTCAGCTCATCTTTATTTTTAGGCTTTCAGTGGATATCTCCAGTGCCATAATGCTTGGGGTGTCATGCTATGCTACTTCCTCTTCTGAGAACTAATTAGCACCGAGAGAAGCCTCTCTGCCCTTCCTCAAGCCCACGTCTTCACCCTGGACAGTTGGCTGGAGGGCTGTGTGCTGTGTCCCCACCTTTCTTATTTACCTATTTTACATGCCACCCTCCAACCCTATTTCATATGTTAGGAACAAACTTGTTTATATGAAGATGTGAAAATTAAAAAAAAAAAAAAATCACCTGGCTTCTTCCCTCTGAAAGAAAATATTTTTCTTCTCGCTGACAGTCCTTTAAGCAGTGAGAATCTTACCTTCTCTGTTTGTTTGCAAGGTGCAATGCAAAGAGAAGTCTACAGCATCAAAAAAATAATCACTACCCTATGTTTTGATGATGTTGCTTGAAATAGAAAAATCTGGTATTCTCTGAAGAAAACATGAATCATACACGGGCTTTAAAATCCTTCCCACAGACTGGATTTTTCCATGCCTTACTCTAGCATGGATTTCTAAGAAATATCTTTGTCAGCTGCTCTCCTCCTTCTCTCTAATAACTTTTGAACCTGCTGCCCAGTCTCAATCCATTTGCTTGATGAGTTTAAGTAGAATATAATTAATTCATTGCTTTAATATGTGTATAAGAGTATGAACACTCACCTGGGCAGAGGAGAGAGAGAGAGAGACACTAATCCCACTCCAAATTGTTGAAAAAATTGGAAAAATTCATAGACATCTGACTTAGGTCTTCAGCCTTCTGATCAAATATCCAGAGGAAATTCCTTTTTCCCTCTGCTCCTGTGCTCACAGGACCACCTAATGAGGAAAGCTGGCTTGTTCACATCTTCCAGATGCCACTGGAACCCCGGGAACGAGCTGCAGGAGAAAAAGAGTAACTTCAGGCAGAGTAAAAAAACCATAATCCCCATTTTATGCTTTAAAGCTCAGTGTGTATTAAGCCATCCAGAGTGTTTTGAAAGCTGCTGCTTTAATTCATGAGCATATCAAGAGTGAATGGCTAATTGTGTGTGTACTGTAAGAACGGGTCATGCGAGAGAGCACATTTTTTTGCCGGATAACAATATTCCTGCACATTATCAGCTCGGAGCAGTCAATGGCTTCAAATGAACCAAACTGTCGTTATTCCCTTGCATTTTTGGGGTGGAATAGATAGGTATCAGCAGCACAGATGCTTTCACAAGTAGTTGCATGTGGATGATTGAGATTTTGTTTCTCCATATTGAGCATTCCCAGATGCACGGTAACAAACAAGAGCTTTTCAACTGGTACCTTCTTAATGGTACTTACAGAACCAAAAATTCCTTTTCCATTCTTAAGTGTCTCACGGAAAATATTTAATTTTTTGCAGCTTGCCCTGATAAAAAAAAAATAAAAAAAGGCTGACTGTGAGCTTATAGATATGAGCATTAGGCTTGGTAGCCAGTGAATATCAGAAGGTTTAGCGATTGGTTTTGACAAGCATTCAACATTTATCTGAATCTTTCCAGTATCAAATCGGGCATGAAGTCTTCTGAGGAAAACCTGTTCTCACAAGGCTTTTGATTCCCCTGTTTCCAGAGTGATGGGAGCTACTAAAAAGCTTTCCCACTCCTGCTCCTCTTCCCTTCCTAACCCCTGGTCCCTTTATCCCTCTTTGAGTTTATCTCCCTTTATTATGGGTGCAGTGACAAAGCTTCAGTTTACCTGAACATTTGGGGAAGAGTGGTTCAAGCTTGTCATCCTTAAAACAGACATGAATCAGAGAGAGAGAAGATGGAGAATATTTACCAGTTTGCTTCAGAAGATCGAGATTCGAATGCTTTGGACTATATTTCAGCCAAATATTCACAAATTCTTTGCATATTTTCATTTATAAAAAGGATTTAAAAATGCTTCTTGAGCTACTCCAGGTTTTGTTTCCTTATTGCTATTATCTCAGGAGGGTATGCTGCTTTCTTTGGTTCTGTTTTTAAACTGACTGGGACTAATATTCCTTTCTTAACAGAACTGAAAAATTTCTAAATCTTATTAAAATGGAAGTCGTGACTAAATGTAGAACTGAGTTTTCTTAGTTATAGCCCTCTGTGGTTATCTACAAGATAATAACTCATATTTTCCTTTCAAATTGCTGTGCTGCAAGAAAATAGTCAAGAAAATTCCAGCCAGGGAAGGAGGTCAGTAACGAGGGGAGGGAGAATGATTTAGAAACTGAGGGATGACTGAGCCAAGGTGTCATCTCCCCCAGAAACTGGGCTGATCATTCACTTCGATTCTGATTTCAGGCATGTTCATTCTTTATTGTTTCTTTCCCCCAGGTCTTCTGGCTGTTGAGAACTTCCTCTCTCACCACACTTTCCCTTCACTTCCTCCCTACTTCCCTCCCATTCTTTCTTCCTTCAGGTGCTTTTAAAACCACTTTCAAAGCTGAAATTGCAAATGAGTTTTTTTTTGCATTCTGAATGACAATGAGGGGCTCTGTTTGAATAGCTGAATACTTCAATGGCAGATATTTGACTGAGTTCCCCAAAGCCCAAAGCCTATGAAACCATCCACAATCTGAATAGAACCAATCACCAATTACAAGGAGCTGCTGCTCCTTGGAAGATTCTTTTGGTGTGTGTTTTTTTTTTTAAGTCCCAATCAATGCAGACTTATTGTAGACAGACCATTTTATCTTTGTCTTTGAAGGAAGAAAAAGAGTGGTTGTAGGAGTCATCCACAGATACATCATCTTCCCATGATGGGATTGAAAACATTCAACCACTTGGATCCTTAATTTTCAACTTACTTCATTTTCACAAAGGCTTCCCACGAGGCAGCTCTTACTTGTGTTGGTCTGCTGTGGTCATTCCTTGTGTGTTTGCTCCCTTAAGGTGAGAATAATGGAGGTGCATTGTGAAACTGGGGTGCAGACCTCACCATTGAGCCCTTCCCGTGGTTTTCAGTCGGGATATTTCAACTGCCAGCTGATGACTGGGTGGGATGTGGTCAGACTGATCATGCTGATGGTGTTTCTGCATGTTCTTCATGCTGGGGGCTCAGGGGAGAACTGGAATGTGCATGGCCAGAACTGCCAGAAGAATGTTCTGGATATCCCATGGGAACTACATCGCTCAAATGCTTTTGGGTTTCAGCCAGGTCGTAACATCAAATCTTCTCCTTGCTCCTCCTGCTGTACAGTGTGCCCCAAAAAGCTGCCTGAGATGCATTTGGGGTGATCATCAGCTGATCTGAATTGTTCCTGTATCTCTGTTAACTTAAAGAGATCTTCCTCACCAAGCTGTGTGGTAGCTGCAGAAAGCAAGGATGGTCAACCCAATACAATCAACCAGTAGATGATCCAAGATGATCCAAGCACAGATAAAGAATTTGAGACTATTTCTAGGCTTTTAATCCTTACAACTAAATCAGAAACTTCAAAACCTTTTTTTTTTGTCAGAGAAGATATATTATATGCAGAGTCTAATCGAGATACTTTGTTGAATTTGTTTTAGGAAGAACTAAACAATTTCCAGCCACTTAACCCAAGACATTATATTTTTAATCAAACAAACAGCAACAAAAAAAGACATAAATGGGGATTCTCCTTCATGACCTTGAGCAGCCTTGATTGCAGCTGAAGCCTGATCATGTTTGATATTCCAGGCTTGAAAAGCAGCATCCTGACTGATCCCATGTACTTTGAATGGAAGTTATCATATAGGCTTCTTTCTCCACTTTGACAGATTGAATTTAGGCTTCAGTCAAGTCATTCCCTGAGCAGCAGGACCAGTGAACCCTGCTCTCATGCAAAATTGCATCCTGCCTTCCTCCTCCCCTCCTTAAACCAGCTCAGGACAAGGATGATGCTGCCTAGTTGGTTGGATTCTGCTAAACAATGTTAAATACCCTCTGGAAGTTGGTCCCTTTGCCTTTTGGTGCCACTGAAGAACAAATTAAAGATTTACTCTTTTAGTTTGTGGCTGCTGTGGTTGTTTTAAACAAACTGAAATGCACAGAAACTTGTTTAAGGCAGCTCTACAGGAAGCTGAAATTTGCCAAGGGCTACCAGAGTTATGTAGATGAGTAAAAGGTATAGGAAGAGGTTTATTTATTCTGTCATTGTAGAATGTCTAGAACGTTGTAGCTCTTAAGCCCCAAACATGTTCTGGGCTTCAGAAGAGGAAACAAAGCAATTCTGAAAGAGCTGCCTGAACAAATCTGTCATGAACTTCTCCCAAATGCTCTCAAATCTATACTTAAACATTTCTGCTAGTCACCAGCTCTCTTCTAAACAGACTATTGTTATTTTTAACAGAACTTCTCTCCCAATAAAACTAGATTTTTCTCTTTTTTTTCTTTTTAATTTTTTTTTATTCTCCCCCAAGACCTTTGCACTTCTCCCTTTAATTTTTGTTTAACAGCATCAGATTCTATTTCCCCCTGAAGAGCTCCCCTAGTTGCCCACATCTTTTTTTCTTAAATGCAGCCATGACTCCCTTCCCAATACTGGTCTCATCTCTCCTGCTTTCCCTTCCCAGCTCCAGTCTCTCCTGGCTGATAGCCCAGCCCAAATGGGATGCAGGGAACTGAGCTCTCTCCTGCTGGCTTTCACTGTCCCTCAGTTTGGTTTCGTCAAGAATTAGAGAGAAGGGCCTTATACAACACCTCAGGGGTGTGTTCTGATCTGTCCTCTGTGGCTTCAGAGACATCCCCAGACAGATTCTCCTTCCCTGCCCAGTTCTGCTGCTGCTGAGCTTCCTGCAGATGTCCATCCCAATGTCTTGCTGGGGGACGTCCTCTCTTGGATTTCCTTGCAGTGCACAAGGCAGGGTGTTGGCAGCAGGGCACTGTCTGGTGCTATAAAGCAATTTCTTAAAAAAAAAAATATTGTCCCCCAAATGTGAAGTCATCCTGTTGGTAACACGCTGGAGATTCTGCAGGTTGAGATTCCTTATTGCTTTGTTGTGTTTGCTTTTCATCTTACAGCTCAAACCCAGAGTTGCCCTAATGCTGTTATGTATTTCACAATATTGATTTTTTTTTTAGCTGTCTTCATTTAATATTTTCCCCCCTTTTTCCTTTCATTCCTTTTCCTTTTTAGACCAACCTTCACATCAGAGATGTGAAGAAAGAACAGGCGCAGAAATTGCTTTTAGTTAGAGAGACTGCAATTTGCTCTTTCACTACGCGAGGAGAAAAACGTCTCGCCACAGAAAGAGACGCAGATGAAAGGCCACATAGTATCTGGACCCGTGTAAGCACTGCAAGATGTGCGTGTGTGTGTGTGTGTATTTTCCTTCAGCGGTGCACAGAATCCCAGTCAATTATTTGATGCACTCGCCTGTCTGGGCTGTGACCTTCTAGAAGGGCCCCCTCCTCCAGTCCCCCCACACGACTTGTCAACACATTAGTCATATACAACTCAGCTGATGCCAAACGGCCGCAGTTCAGCCAACTATTGAGAGGCAGGGAATTCTGCTGCCTCCTTCTATTGGTCTTGGGTTTTTCCACTGTGCGGACCTGGCGGTGCTTTAAGGCTGCGGAGGGCTGGGGTTAGNGGACGAGCGGCCCCGCAGGCTCCGAGCAGCCACCAGCAGAGCCAGGCGAGGGCGGCCGGACCCGGTGCGCGCTGCCTGCCAGCTCCGGCCCGGCCGTGGGCGCGGCGGGCGAGGGCGAGCCCGGAGCGGGGAGCGGGGGAGCGGCGGGGGCATGTGGATGTTGGCCGTCGCCTTGCTCCACAGCATCTCGCATGGTGAGCCCCGCCGCGGGCGTCCCTTTTCCCTTGTCCCCCCCCATCCTTCCCCTCGTGCCGGCCGGGAAGGGGAGCGGGTCGCGGCGGTGGCGTTTTTATGTGCCGGGAGCGCGGCGTTTTCTGCGGGAGCCGCGGGGAGAAGGGCGAGGAGCGGGAGCGCCGCGATCGCTGAAAGTCGCTCACCTCGCAAAGTGACAGCCCGGAACCTCCGTGCCTGCCTCCTTCGGAATGAGACGGTGCTGGCAGAGGCGAGGAGGCAGAGAGAGGCGCTTTTTCCTTTCTTTCTCATCTGGAAAAGTACAGAATTTTTCTGCCAAGTGCCGTAGAAATCCGTCAGAGCACACGGGGATGGTTTGAAGGGCTTTCATCCTAAGCGGTCGCATTGAGATACTGCTTCCTTTCGCATTTTTTTTTTTCTTTTTTAAAAATTCGTCCTCTGCTCTCACCTTACATTTTTACATATATTTAAGAAGTAGTATTTTAAATTTATTTCACTTCCATAATTTCTCCGTGAAGGTACCTGCTCTGAATTTNCGTCCTCTGATTTCACCTTACGTTTTCACATATATTTAAGAAGTAGTATTTTAAATTTATTTCACTTCCATAATTTCTCCGTGAAGGTACCTGCTCTGAATTTTTTTTCCTCACTCATTTATGTAAAAATATGCACGGATAAGCATTACATCATCTGGAAAGGTTGAAGACTTTTAGTCAATTATAAAGTTAGGAAGGGAAATTAGAGTGGGGATAGAATAAGGGTAAACCTGTTGTTTTAAATTTTTTTTTTCCTTCTGCTAACTCTTTGACTGATAAACATTTATTGCAGTTTCTGTGTGTTTTTAATAGTGGGTTGGGGTGTTTTGGGACATTTAGATATATGTGGTTGAAAACCATGGCATGTGTAAAAATATGTTTAAATTGCTGAAGTTTGATTAAAAATGCACGTTTAGCACTGCAGTTTTAAGGGCAGCAAACAAATTATTCTGGGGTGCCAGCTATTCTATTGCACTGCCTCCTCCGATCCGAGAACGTAACACTGCCTGTGATGCTCCTCACCCTGCCTGATAAATCAGATTAAACACACAATTCTCGAAATAGGCAGAGCAGGTAGAGCAGGGAAAAGGGTTCTTGTGTGGAATGAATGAGAGAAGGAGCACAGGGCAAAGTGTGAGGGTTTTCCTGAAGGATGGAATTAATTGAACCTCTGGCAGAGGGTGAGGGATGAATGCTGGATGAGGGTGCCTTCACATCTTCTTAAGTAGACACTGGATGAGAAAATGCATTGACAGGCATGGCTGGTCCAGTGTGAAGCGCTGGGGAGGGCAGGAATCAGGAGGTGAATCTTAAATGTGTGGATTTAGAGCGACCTTAAAAACATTATTGTCTCCTGCGTGCCTCAGAATACGAAAGGATTGAAATCCCCCGAAGTGTAAACTTGGAAATTTTTTTTGCATTTCTTGTGGCAGTAAGGAAACTGCAACAAGTTTGAACATTAGGAAAATATCTATTTATTTATTTATTTTTGACAGGCAGCAGCACTGTGCTTTTCTCTCTGTCCTCTCCAGCCAGATACCTTGGAGGGAGAGATTTGCTGTTAATAGGACAGAAAGAATGAGCCTGGAAGTGTGCTCTGACCAGGGCTATTCATTTAAAACTAGATTTGCATAGAAATGAACCGTGTTTCTCTCCAGAAATCTTATTTTTAAAAAAGAAAAAAAAAAGGATTTTTTTTTCCTACTGTACTGATGCTATGTTCTAACCTAGTCAGTCCTCCTTGTAAGGGTTTTTGGAAGAACAGAATAGTTTTTGCTCTATGAGGTCTAACTACCATGAAAATCACTTCCATTTATTCCTTGATCTATGAAGTCAGCAGTAATTTCACTTTCAGTTTCCCTGTGTTTTTGGATCACAGTCAAACCTGAATTTGTCTCCCAAAGACTGAAGAGTGTAATGTGAGCATGATAGATGCAACTGCATGGCTTCTGTGCTGCCACACAGCAACATCTGTACATTTGTGACTCCAGGGGCACTAAAATTAAATGTTTTTGTGTTTAGTGATATTCCAAGGTGAAACCATTGTGAAAACACGTAGTGGGTGGTTCAACGATTCTTTGCAACTTAAAAAGTCTGTTTGTTTTTGGCATCATACTTGATGTCAAAATGTAGATTTTTAGGGTCTTTTAAAGGGAAATCTTTGAAGAAAATGGCACCTACCTCCGTGTTAAGACTGGATAAGACGATTTTATTAATTGGTAACACTTATTAGGACTTATTAGGGCCATTTTATCAGAGTCAAGAGTCAGAGAATAATATTGTTAAAGGACTTCAGATTTTAATGCAGTGTCATATCAGATATGTATCTCTTTGAAGGAAATGACTGCATATATAAATAGATATGTCACGTACACATTTATTTTCATTATTCTATCTATAACTCCATCTGAACTCCATTGTGTGACAGGCAGGGCTCTTTTATGAGTGTATCTGGTGGGGGGGGACAGGTTTCTGCTTGGCTTCTGCCATTGCCTTTTCTAACCCCTTATGGCACCACACCATGTTTGCTCAAAACACCAGCACAGGTATAAGTGGTTTAACCATTGTGTTACATCTCATTCTGATTTTAGCTTTAAAATACGTTAGATTGTTCATGTTCCTGATAGTTTTGATATTTTTTTTCTTTTTTATTTTTCCTGAGAGCAGAAGTAGGTTAAAAACAAACCCATAGATTTAACCCTGCAGTTGTAGTCTTGGGCTTAATTTCTCTTGGAGATAATGGAAACCATCTGAATAACAATAACAAGGTTGGCCCCCATATTTCCCTACAGTCACTCAGCCCAAATACATTTTGTCAAATTAGTTATGAGCAGTGTCACTGGGAAGGCTTTATGTTTGTGAAATAGCTTCCTTCTGGGGACAATAAAATACTGACACGCTCTTCCATCCAATTAGTATTTCTGAAGCCTGAAACAAAAACCTCCCCAAATACCTGGTTAAAGTTTATGCATTTCGTGAGGGTTTTAAACTCTTGCTGCTGTTGAGTTCCTTAAGAATACAGGTAACTATTAACCATAAATTCACTGCAGCCCTGGAGAGCGTGTGGGATGATATAGACATCAGTGGCAGCTCTGCAGCTGAATTCCCTACCTTGAAAGCCTGAGTCATGCAGTTCTAATCCTGAGCAAGGCTTTTGAGTTGCCTTTCAGGCTTACTCTACCTGCACCACCTTCCCTGTTACTCTGAGTATTCCAGGAGTGAGCATTTTCAGGAGCAGCAGAAGTCTGCTGTAGCCTGGCCATAATTAGTAATGGGGCATTTCACTAATTGCAGTGAGAGAAAGCGAGGGAGGCTCTGAGGGGAGAACGGCCTCCTTCAAAATCCTGCCTCTTTTTGGTAATGACTGTGATCCAGCTAGTTCAGGTGCTGCTTTCAGGAATGAGGATCTTTCAGCATCACTCTGCTGTGGATATGCTGAACCCTTTTCCAGGCTTCTCTCTGGCTGCATTTCTTCCATGCCCGTTGCCCGTAGATGCTCTGCTGAAATCAATCGAGCATCGGGAGGCACCAATACAGCACAGATGACACTAAAAATACATTTCCATTAAAATGATTTCCTGTTTGAATCCTCTCCCTGCTGTCTGTCTATCAGTGTGGGGTTTAGCAGTGTTTTGGAAGGTGGAGAGGGATCACACTGAGCTGAGAGCAGGGGTTAGGCTGGAGGATGAGGAGCCAGAGCGACGCTGGTGCTGAGACTCCCCAAAGAAAATGGTGATTCTTAATGCTGGGAATGCAACATCTGAGCAAAAGAACAAGCTGCTCTCTTTGTAGGAACACACTGAGGTACCTGCACAGCCTCTGTGGAATTGTGCAAGCACATCCTCACCTTGGGAAGTTGAATGGATGTGCAGGAAGCATTTCAGCTTGGTGCTTGCACAGCTCAGGGTGTTTTTAATCCGGTGTTACCCGAGCTATGAATAGCTATTAATTAATCACCAAATGCCAAGGGGACAAAAACTGCTATTTGCTGGGCAGTCAGAGGACATGGGGATATGTGCATCTGTTTCAAAAGGTGTGTTTGTTCCTCCTGTGCTCGGGGTGTGCTGCTCCCCCAGCCTCTGGGGCTCTCCGGGGGGATTTCCCCGTGTGCTGTGGGCAGTGGCTGTGCTGGAGCTGGAGCCACAGGACACTAGTGGGCAGCAAACCACAGAATCTGTGTCTTCCTAAGCTGTGGGAGCACACAGAGAGGGCTCCAAGAGGCATTTTGCCTGTGTTTTTTCTATTAAAGGTCACTAAAAGCTGGTGGATGCTGCCTCTTCTTCCTGTAGCACTGGACAGCAGAGGTGTGTGACAGTGAAGGTGGTTTTGGGAGTGGTTCCAAGAGAAGCTGTTCTCTGCAAACTGTAAAAACAAACCTCTAAACCATCTTAAACAGGGCTTTATTGCAGCTCACAGCTCTTCACTGTGATTTCATACAACCACAGAATTGTTGAGGTTGGAAAAGACCTTTGAGCCCAGCTCTTCCCCCAGCACTATCCCTGTCCCCAAGTGCCACATCTGCAGGTCTTTCAGATACCTCCAGGGAGGGTGGCTGTTCCAAAGCTGGAAAACCCTTCCCATGAAGAAATTTTTCCCTTTATCCAGTCTAAACCTACCTGGTATAACTTGAGGCCATTTCCTCTCCTCCTACCCCTTGTTCCATGGTGAGAAGACCCCGACCCCCACCTGGCTCCACCCTCCTCTCATGGAGTTTTGGAGAGTGAGAAGGTCCCTCCTGAGCCTCCTTTTCTCCAGGCTGAGCCCCTTTCCCACTCCTTCAGCCTCTCCAGCCCCTTCCCCAGCTCCTTTCCCTGCCCTGGACACGCTCCAGCCCCTCAATGTCTCTCTTGAAGTGAGGGAGCCCTGACATGAAAACAGGATTTGGGATGTATTTCGGTGGAATTTCCTCAGTGCTGCTGCATCTGGAAAAGTTTAGAAGTTGATTTTAATTTTGTTTGTTCTTGAGTGAACTTTTGTCTCATAACATACTGCTAATTTGAATTATTTGGGAAAAATCTCATAGGTTTTGGGGATTAGCCCATCCAGAAAGTTCTTCCAGCTCATGAGGTGTGCAAGTCTCTGAGCTGGGCTCAGGCTGGGCCTCACTTTCTGTGTCTTTGCCTGAATAAGAGACTTAACAAAAATGCTGCCCTCTCAGGTGAGGGAGTTGCTTGGGGTGGGGAAATATCTCCTCTACCTATTTAATAAACAATTGGAGTGACAAAAAAAAGCAGAAAGCAACAAAATGAACCATCTTTGTGGGGGTGGGAAGTCGGGGCAATGGATTGAGGAGTGAAATATATGGACTTTTTTCTCCACAAAGTTTACTCTAATTAAAAAATTAAGATGTGTGAAGGATCAAGGCCTGTTTGAACATACCACTCATTCAGCCTTTGATTTTACTTGGCACATGCCATTTATCAGTCTCTTGTTCTTGGAGTCTTTAAGATTTGCAGTAGGAAGGACTAATTGCCTCTTCTACCTTAAAAATTGAAGATGGGAGTGAAACATTATATTCATCTTTTATTCTAAGACACATCTTCTTGATGTTTTTAAAGTGTTATTTGTTTTGAGCCATTGAAACTCTAAATATACTACAAAAATCCATTTAAGCAACATAGGTCTGCAACATACATACAACATACATCCATCTGTACATACATCATACAGATTTCAAGGTGAATGTGTCTGCAGTTCAATTACTTATTTCACAATGTATTTTGAGTTATTTCGTAATCTTATTTAATCATCACTTTCCTTCTCATGTAACCTGTTCTGAGATCAATGAAATTAAGATCTGAAATTGTAATTCTTCAAAAGAAGCTTTATCTTCTCAGTCTTCACCTCCCTGCCCCCTGACAATTGGTGGTGTCGAAAATAAAATAAAAGAAAATGGAAGGTATTTAATAATAAAAGCCTTTCACAGCTCAATATTTTAGAGCACTGAAGAGAACTTCTTCAAGAACAGGCCACTGATTCCTCACTTGTTGGCACTTACCCTTTTTCTTGTCATTGCTTGTCTTTGGATACTGCCATTCACAAAAAATACCCTTATTACCTCATAAGTACTTTTTTTTTTTTTTTCCCCATCAGATCATTGGGTTACTCATCAGAAAAAGAAAAAGTAGGGTATGTCAATAAATACCTTTCACAGTGGAGTGGGCAACCAATGTTATGATCTGTTTTGAGGAAGGAACGAAAGGCAAGTGGATGGACAGACAGGCTGACAGGAGATTAGCAAGTCTTCCCAGCATCCCTATTCAAGCTATTTTTACTCAGGAGGCAGGGAGTAAGACTTAAAGAGTGAGCCAGCAATCCTATTTATAGAAAGCCATTTTTAAATGCAAAGGCTCTGGGAAGGAGAGTCACCTCCATCCTGAACACCAGCCTGCCTGGAGCTCCCCCAGCACCGAGGGAGGGAGCAGCCCGAGCTGCATCACTGATGTGCTCCTGCTGAAGCTTCCAGAAGGACAGAGCCCTTGGAAATGCAGGAGTCTGGGCCATGGGGCAGCCCAAGAGCACGGCTGAAAATAGCTCCCTGCTCCACACCCACGTGGCACAGACAAAGGCACACACAGGGATCACCTCAGGAATTCTTTTGCCTGGTGCCTCTCCGTGTGTTCTCTTGGAGATCTTGCCTGTGTGGCTCTCAGTGTGATTTGTCAGGGACACAGCTCCTTCTGAGATTTTAAAATAAACATATATATTTCTGCACATTTACATATGTAAATCTGCATAGCTTATAATTGCTTAAAGACTACTGCATATGGAAAATTTGGCACTTGCTTTTGCTGTCCAAGCGTGCTTGATGCTATTTTCTTCCCATTAATTACACTGTAATCCCATGCAGGAGATTTGTGGCTTAAGATTTATGTTTTGCAATTATTCTCAGTAACTTTCTGCCATCTAAATTTTTGGAGTAACTTTGGGGAGCCCTCCAGTGTTTTAAGAATATCAGAAAAATTTTCTTGAAGTGACTGGGACTATTTCAATGCAGCTAGGATGTAATTATACAGCACTGTGGCTGCAGATAGTTGCCAATCTACATAATCCACTCACAGTGATTCTATAGATAAGATTGTAGGGTTGCTGTGTCTATTTAAATATCTGTTAGTGTGAAATCCTCTGGTGTGGCTTTGCAGAAATGGAGTGGCTCATGCTCGTTTGTCTCTCAGCCCCAGAGAGTGGCAGCCCCCAGTGGCTCCAGTTTTTGGGTGCCAGGGAATTCAGGAATTGGTGGAGGAGCTTGTTCCCTGCTCTGTTCTTTAGGAGGCAACCTTGTGCAGTAAAGGTTTTTAGAGGTTTAGTGGTTAGTGTGGAGTTCAAATAACAAGTGTCAAGTCTTTAAAGTGTGTTTTTTGTTTAAGCTGGCTCCTTTTTTAGCTGGGAAGGGTTTTTGGGATGCTGGAATGTGCAGGCTTGGAGGAGTCCATGTGTTGTTGTTACACTGCACTCCACTAATCTCATGGTTTGATTTGAGTGCACCCAAATCTACTTGGTTGCTTTTTTTCCTCCCAGGATATGAGAAGGTGATGCATAAAGTGCAAGCTCTGGCTTCTGTTGAGTTCTCTTGTGCAATAGTTTTTCTAGCAGAAATCATTGTATTTTGGGGTTTGTTTGTTGTGTTGTGGTATTACCTTCTGAAGTCTTTGGGGTTTTCTGTGGGAGTTTTATTAGGAATTTTGGCCCTGACTCAGGAAAACACTGTGAGTGCACCAAGTCAGCCTCTTGGTAATTATGAGGTGAGCATGTGACAAGCTGTTAGAATGCTCCTGGCTTGAGCTAAGGACAGAACAAGTCCTTGACAAAGTCCTTTTTGTTATGAAAAGCAGATTCAGCTGTCCCTGGAATGGGATTTGCTGGGAAAAAATGTCATTCAAGCAAAATAGGTTTTAGGTGGACCTCAGCTTAGACAGCAAATCACACTATCACCACCCACACTACACATTGCCCACCTGAATGTTTTCCTCTCATGAAGTGGCTTTTCTGTGGGACAGTTTAAAAGCCAGTTCACGTATTATTTCTAGACAAGTCAGCTGTAATTTGTGTTGCAACTGCAGTTGTGAAGTACAAAGCAAAGTGTTTGCTGTGTCATGATATGAAGGAAGTAATTTGGGAAGCTGTCAGTGAAGTAGGAGTTCTGCAGTTATGTTTGCAGACATCCAATGTAGGGAGTTTTTCTCACAGTTATTTTCCAATGTCTACAGTAGTATTTGCATTATGCTTTTTTATGAGTTTAGCTGTATTTATTTAGGAAGCTTTCCTTTGTATCTTTCTTTCTAGTTTTGTTTCGTGACCTCAAGGTTTTTCTTCCACAATGACAACCTTTTCCACAGCCCTGTCGTGTAGGGGCTCTAAAAACCAGATTTTCATCATTTCAAGCACAGACAGGGAGGTTCATCTCACTATGGAACTTGAGTGAGAGGTGATGATTACCATGGTTTTTCTTGTGTCAGCTGTGGCTGGGGCTTTTTGTTCTCAACTTTCTGTAAACATAGATCTATAAAATGCAGAATGAATGCTTAGGGGAGAGGGAGGGATGGAGGCACAAACAGGACTTTCAGTGGGGAGGGTTAATGAAGTAAAAAGGGCAAGTTGGAACTGCACAGGTAGTGATGTAAGGTGTGCTGAGAAGAGGGAGGGCATTCACAGGGCATGAATCCCTGTGGGACAGCAGGAGGGCAGGCTCTGAAGGCCACATTTGAGCTGGACAATTCGGGTGAAGGACCCTGAGGTCTTGGCTTCAGTTTGCAGAGGGGAAGGCAAAGCTGAGCCTGTTCCCCTGTGAGCTGTGGGTGGAGAACACAGCAGAATGTGGCTTTGGGACTGCCCAGTGCTCTGTTTTGGCTGCTGCTCTGTGCCAGAGGAAGCTGGTGCTCCCCATGGATCCTGTTCTGTGCCCAGGGACAGGGAGCTCAAACTCCTTCACTGCCTGCACTCAGATTTTTCTTTCATTCTTATCTACTCCCGTTATTTAATCTCTGCTCCAGGCTTAGTTTGAGGCTTACTTACCTGTATTCTCTCCACATTTTCCCCAGCTATTTATATTTATTTTGCCTCTTCCCCCGAGGCAAATGGATTTGGGGGAGTGGAGGAGATCAGGGATGGACACAACCTTAAGAATGTCAGCGTGGCTGTAGGGTAGGAAGGGCAAGCTCCTCATCTGAGTGAAGGAGGAAGGAGCTGAGCTCCTTTATTGGGCAGGAGGGAGATAATTAATCCCTGGGAAAAGAGGCTGAGCTGTCAGGCTTTCAGAGGAGCCCTGGCAGGGGTAATTTGCTGTTCAGCTACTGGGAGCTGTCAGGTTTGGTGCAATGGGCTCTGCCCAGAGCAGGTCCCTGATCCCCCAGCCTCACTCCTGGGGATCCTGGCTGGAGGGGAGCAGGTCCCCAGTTCCCCACTGGAGAGCAGCTCTCTGTAACAAATTGGAGAGCTGCTTGCTTAGCAAGGCCTGAGGAACACCCAACAGTCATGGTGGGAACACAGCCTGAAACAGGGAATGTTTATTTTTTATTTGTTCAGGGTAACAAAAAAAAAAGGATTAGTAATTAGCTTTTCTCTCCTAGTCTNCAATTTTTCACGATAAGAAGGAAAGGGTAAGGATTTAGCTTTTCTCTCCTAGTCTAGAGTAAAAATCTTCTTGTCCAAAAATCTGTTCCTCACCAGTTTTTGCCCTTATCCATTGTGTTCATGCTCGAGGAGCAGTGTGGCTTCAGAGGGATGTGACTGCATGTGCTCAAACTGTGCTGGTCCCACTGGTGATGGAGCTCAAGGCCTTTTGGAATCTCCAAAGTCTCTGTTTCAGGTCAGCCTGAAATTTCAAGGCATCACAACCATTGGCACAAATGAAGGCAGTGCAGGACAACAGAAATGCCTGTCTGAAGACATTCCAGCTGCAGCAGTTCAGTACATATTTATTAAGTCCAAAATTTAGTCCCTAGTGGATAAAAGCATTTACAGCATTTCTACCACATCTCCAAATGTGTTTCCATAGAAGAGAAGAATGCTGGGCTTTAGTCATTTCAAAAGGACTTAATGAGATTTTTAAAAAAAATATTTTCCTGAATAATGGTAGTCTGACTGATACTTATTTCAAGATGTTTTGAGAACTTTTGTTGTCAGTAAATTGAGTTTCTGCCCTGTCTGTGTTCAAGGACAACAGCCTTGTTTGCACCCCATGTGCTGCAGTTGCTCTCCTTTCCCCACACAGTTTCTGCTGCTCTCAGTCCCTGGCGTGGACACTCACTGGAATAATTGGGGTGGGGGTTAAGGTCAGCTGAGCATCTCAGCTGAGCCATTTCCTGAGGCATGTGCAGCTGGTGCTCAGAGGATTTTACACAAAATAACCAGGATGTGTGAAACAGCTTCCAGTGGGAAACAGTGGCCGGGCCCAGTGCTGGTGCTCCTGCATTTTGGGAAGGGGAAGGTGTGGGGAGCTGAGCTGTGACTGCAGCAGGGGATGCTCTCACTTGGCTCTGGACCTTCCAGAGGGCAGGGAGAGAAGAGAAGAGAGATTTAGGGGTGGTTTTGAGATGATTGCTGTGTTCCAGCCTGTCTCTCATCGAGGTAACCTCACCAGCTCTGTGCCCCTCCCCTCACTCTTTGCCACATTGCAGCTTTTGGGAAGAGAGGCAAAATCTCCTGAGTCTGTTTTTAAGCTGTTGCTTGGAAAGAAACAAACGGGAATTTAAAGCTAGATGTCTTAAATAATTAACATATTTTAGACCACATAAGTTTTAAATCCTAATGGAACCACTTTCACTTTTTAATTAAGTGGCCTCCAGGTGTGGTGGTACAGGATCTCTGACTGAGGGTTGTGTGCAGTTATGGTGGTTTTACCTTCATGTCAGTGAGAAACTGATTCATTGCCTTGTAACTGGGCAGCCTGAACAACCTGGTCTGGTGGAAGGTGCTCATGGCAGGGGGAATTGGAGTTGGATGATCTTCAAGGTCCCTTCCAACCCAAACCATTTTCCATGTGGTTTTTCATTAGTTCATCTATCAGCCACTTACTGAAAGTGTGACAATGCTTTAAAAGCACACAAAACTCTGCTGCTGGGAGGTTTTCTGGCATCATCACCTGCAAAGGAGAGCTGCTTCCTGCTTTCTTGAGAGTTCCCAGGCTCTGAATATTGATTGCACATAGGAGGGTGCACAATATGGGCAAACCCCGAGGTAGATTTGCCCTGTGCTGTGTCTGGTTCCCTTATTTTATTAACGTACACTCGTTCTGAGGAGCTGAAAGGATTATTAGTAATGGCTCTGTAAGAGGGATACAATCAATTCAAATTAGCTCAGGCTTGAGCCTGTGTGATCTGGTGCCTTTAAAATGTAGGTAAGCAGCTCATCACTTTGCTCCCTTACATAACATTGTAGGAAACTTTTCCCCAGCCCAATCTTGTGGCACGTAGGCACACGGGTTAATTTTGGACTCGTGATTGGATTCAGTGATCTCTGAGGTCTCTTCTAATCTCAGTGATTTTATGATCTTCTCTCTAAACGTTGCAGTTTGTTACATTTGGATGTTTTTAATGCCCAGAAGAATTATCCATTTGAAAAACCCAAACAGTTATTCAGAGTAATTCAGCTGTGTTGTTTTGTGTAAAAAACATCAAACAAGAGACGCCTCTGAAGATTCCCCTGTCCAAGTCCTGCTTCTGCCCTTCTTCCTTTCCCTAAATTCTTCTTCCTGTCCATATATCTCATCCTAACAAGTGTCATTTGATTGTGTGGGCAAACACCAGGGGTGATTTTCCTGGTCTCTCCAGATTTCTGCCTTACACAAGAGGTGTGATTTTTGCCAGGAAAGTCAGTGTTACACAGCAAAGCTCCCTTCATATCTCTTGCTTCCCCATTCTCGTCCGCCCCGAGCCAAAGAAACCCAGCTGATTTAGACTAATTATTTCAAATGCAGTTTGTAAAAGGATGCTAATGCTTTGCTGTATCCCTGAAGGTCATCTCAGCGATCCATAGTTAAACATTCATGTGGGAGACTCTGGGGGAAACAGTGAGGGATGATTATAATGGAAACACAGTGGGCTGAAGTGTGTGCTCGTGCTCGAGCCTTCACAAGGCTGAACCAGAGAAGTGCTCCTGTGCTTCTGCAGCTCTTCAATCTGAATAAACTACAGCCTGCACACCCTGCTTCAACATCTTTCACGCTGGAGAACTGTGTGTGATCCAGGACTGCTTCAAACTGCTTCTTCAGCACCACAGCCCTCAATCTCTGTTGTGTTTTATTAAGGGGAAAAAAAAATTAAAAATTATCTGTGCACGATCTCTCGTCATTAAAATGTGCTGGGTGCCCAAGGTGTTTCTTCTGTCTGTTCCTCTGGCAGCTTTTCCCCTCAAGTGATTATGCTAATTAGTGTTTGATCAGATGATTAAATTATAATTCGATTAATCCTACGTGCTAAACGCTCTGAATGCATTTCCACCGCCTGAATGCCTCGTGCTTAAGCATTCCTGTTTGCAGCTTGAGAGGAGGCTCCTGCCTTTCCCTGTGCCTGATGGATTTTCTGTATTAAACCCACTACAGCTCCCTTTCACGCTGGGATGCAGAGGAAAAGGGGTTTTTGTCTTCCTCCTCTGCTGCACAGAACCAGAAGTGGGTAGGTTCCTCCTAGAGGGTCTGAATGTTGTCAGGGATTACAAAAAATAACAGAGAGGGGAAAAGGTTCCACAAGCTTTTTATTTTTCTGTTAATGTATACTCACACCATGTCCTGGTCATACCTCATAACTTACCAAGGCAAAAAAATATGGCTCAGCTAAATCCTCCATCTGCATTCTGAGTGGCATTTTCCCCAAATAATTCCCTCCTTTTCAAATATATTTTGGCCCAGAGGTTCTCTTGTCTGCAGACAAATTTTCTGCCTGTGTGAGAGTAGGGTAGAGAGAGAGAGAAGGTTGTTGCTACTCTCACTACCTGCTTTGCCCTTCTTTTTTCCCCAGGTTTATTTTTGCATGCCATCTCCAGGAGGTAATCTCCAGCAAGGGTGTAGAATGAAGAACACACTGGAATTACAACCTTGGTGCTGCTGAGAGATTAATGCTCAGCTGCAGCATTGCCTTCTTTGTCTTTGGGGTCCTGCATTTTTAGGTCATTTAATTTCATATGACTCAGTTCTACATACTGGAGAAAAGCAAACAAAAAAAAACCCCAATAATAACATTTTTTTTAAAACAAGAGGTGGTTTGGCTTTCCAAATGAAATATTTACAGGTGTTACATAGCTGAATATGTTAGCTGGCTTCTCTGTTTTTATGAAGGTAGGCACCAGTGTCTTCCTCTGTCAGAGTCTGATAGTAATGAGTGGCTGGAGTTTGGAGGGAGAATGTTAAATTTAAACCCTTGGTTTGTTTCCATCCTACAGTGCAGAAAACACTATCACGGAACAGCCTCCCTCCCTCTTCCCCTCTCTCCCTCTCCTGAATTCATCTCAGGGGAAGTGTGAAACAGATTGAGCACAGGGTTGCCAAGACCTGCCTAGGGGGATTTTGCTTTTTTGTACCCCAGGTGTGGGAAGGTGGAGCGAGGGAATAGGGATGTAAAGGATGTTTTCCCTTCCCTCTCCTTCCCTTTGTTTACCTGAAAAGCTGTCAGAGATTCATGGAGCTCCTTTAACATCTTCTTTTGCTCCTTTCAGACTGTCTAGGAAAAAAAATTTTACCTGTGAGGTGACTGGCATGCTACAATCCACTGCCAGCTCTAAACCAAAGTGGGGTAAATGAGTCCTCTGTAATTAAAGTCACAGAGGCCAAAAGCACCTTCATTCTATCAAAGTGCAGTGGTGTGGCAGTGATGGAACACTGAGATCTCATGGTTTAAGAAAATCTGTGCCCTGCCAATGAATTCAGCCTCATCCTTTGCCAGAGGCCCCACCCTGGGAGTCTCCCCTCACCCTTGGCTCACCAGTTTGCACTCTGGCCTCAGTTCTGCTCCCTCCAAACAGATTGAGGGCAGATGTTTGCTCTGCCAACATCTGTGCAGATTTAAGAAATTAAAAGCTATGGCTGTCTCCTGCTATGTGTCTGGGAGGGGGAATTGCCCCCATCCCACATGGGATGGATGCAAATCCCCTGCTGTATGTTGCAGCTGGACCACTGCTGCGAGCCCCTCTGCTGTCAGGGTTTGTGGGGTGCAATCCTCCATCTGGAAGGCAGTGATGAGTAGCTGCAGGCAGTAATACCTTCAACCCATCCAGATAAATAGATCTGGAAGTAGGCTTGTGTCACCATCCTCATTTTAGAACTGAAAGAATTAGGCTAAGCTGAATTAAGGCTCTAATTCTAAATGAAAGTGCTAGCTTAGGATGCTGCTTAGCTCATTCTTTTTAAAAGTTTAATTTCAGATTCATTTCCTGAGTATCCCCATGTGGACAGGTCCTCAGACTCTGCCTGGCCTTGGGTAAGCTACTTAAGCTTGTGACCTGAGGACATTTCTGCAAAATACACTAAAGCATGTGTGGGAAGTGCATTAAGAATTCCACGGGAGGTAATTATATGCCTGCTATTTTTTGTTTTCTTTTCTTTTTAGCATTCTCTCTGTGGTCTTCCAGAGAGAAATCAGCTTTGCAAAGGTGATCTTGGAGTAGGGGAGAGATTTCCAAGTGGGGAAAAATGGCTGTGCTGAGTGAGGCACTCCAAGGTGTTCCATTGGAGTCTCCAACTCACCTCCCTGTCTGTGTAGTGGGAGCACATCCCCTGCCCAGCTGACAAGTGCTCTATTGGGTGGATATAAATATCTTTAGAGCTTTGAGCCCCTGGAAGTGGAGGAATTCATGGAGAGCAGCAGGAAAACCCTTTGGAAAGTGCCATCTCTGTCACTGCGTTGTCCTTGCTCTGTCCCTGGGAAGAACACATTCCAATAGTCCAGCAGCAGAGGTCAGTGCTGATTTGCATTGGAGAGGCAAATCCAAGCTCAGAAGGAAGGGGCAGCCTTATCCACATCTCCTGTGTACAAAAAAAACCCACCACACCCTTCATTGCCACTGGTGCCACGTGCCTCAGTCGTGTTTTCCTGTGGGTTCCTCATGTAAAAACTGGCAGCTGTTGATAGGATTTCACCATCCAGGTGCACAGCAGGAACTGCTGCTGTTTTAAGGATAAAACTCTTCCTAAATGCTGCTGGATCAGAGCTCAGTATATCTGTAACTAGTCTGGCTTCCCACCTTCAAGGAGATACAGGTGAATTTTGAGGAGGGTCTTTCCTTGGGGGAGAGAGGAGGGACACAGGGTTGACCTGCAGCTCTGACCTGAATTAAAGTCTCCTGAGGTTTGCACAGAAATTTGAAGGACTTCTTCCTCCTCCAATGCATGGCATTGAATATTTATTTTCATGTTCTTTTCCCCCTGAGCACCAGCAGGTTTGCAGGGTGCTGGTGCTCTGCCTGGCACACCCATTGCCCTTTCTGGGGGCAGTCCTGCTTCCCTGGCTGGTTTCAATGGGTGCAAACCTTTCTCTGCTCCTCTCCCTGACCTCCTCACTTTCTCAGTGTGTTTGGGGTTTGATGACAATTTGAGTGTACTGTTTGAAAGGGAGGATCAGGTTGTTTTTTGTGGCCAGGGCTGCACACAATTTCATCTGATAGTGAGGAAAAGAGAAAGAACAGGTTCACAAGCTGGGGCAGCCCCTTCCCTTTTTAAGTCTTTGATTCTGGGGCACCCTCACCTCAAGTTTTTCCCACTCTCCAATCTGTCTGTATCTAGTTTGTACCATTGATTACTAATTTCTCTTTTTCTCCCCCAGAAATCAGCACTTGGGTATTGGACAAGGAGAAATATTGTCAGCTGTCTCCTTGTCTTTTTTAGTTTTTTGCTGGAAAATATGGCTCTTGTCAGGTGCAGCTCCAGACTGACCCCAAACCCTGCAAATATTAAAGAAGAAGTACATGCATTAAGTCCTGTCCACTCTGAAAAATCCCTGTGTCTTGCAGGTGTCACTGTCCTCTGCTGCCTGCAATGTCTATTTTCTGTATATCTCAAGAGAAAAGGAGGTGCAGGAGGTTATTAGAATGAGGAAATGATCCTCTGGCACTAACCTGGATATTTTTCTCTTAAAAAAAAAGAAAAAAAAAGCCTGCAGCTTCCTCTTGGAATTGGGTCTGTGAGCAGCTGACTACGTTTGCCATGAATGACAATTAATAATGCCTAGCAACAACAACTAAACAGAGCAGAAATAAGATTGTCTGGGGAGAGGGGGAAAAAAAAACCCCAACAACAATCCCTGGATAACCCATATGCTTTATTTTTAAAGTGCAGTTAGTGAATCCCAACTATTTAGCTACTGGATGCACTTAAGTCTGGGCCACCCATATGTGGAAGGTTTTTTGGCTGGAGGGCAGGAAAATTTAAATTTTTGTGTCTTTTGCCTTTTCCTCTTGCATTAACAGCTCTAGCTCTCACCTCAGGAGGAAAAGCTGCTTCTTCCTGCTGTCCTCCCTTCTCCTGCCTGGGGCTGTCTCTGGTGCCATCTCACAGCACTTGCCAGTCCCAAAAAGTTAGTTTGGAAGTGAGGAGAGTAATTTACCTGTGTTTTAACTTCTTTTTCTCCTGCTGTTCCCTTTTCTGTCCTTCTTCAGTCACACCAGAAATGTAAATATTCATCCTCAGACATGACTAAAATTGTGTGAGAAATTTTTCTTTAGCTCTGCCAGAAAGAAGTTTGGATTCATACACCTGGAGTGGATCTTATTCCTTCTTGGAAAAAAATGGCTTAATGATAATAAATGGGCTGTGACAAAGTCAATATTCTTTTCAAGTTCTGCCTGTGCTTTCATCAGCTTTGGGGTGTGTATGTTTAGAAAGAAAACTCACAGAAATGCTTTCTGGAGAAGGAAGAGATCACAGATCAGATCAATGAGATTTCCACTGAAAAGGGAATTGAAGTGATTTAATTTTATCAGCCAGTTTTGGGACCACTCATGTTTTACTGGTGTCTCTAGCAAATAAACTTCTTTGAGAAAATATAGACAAATAATTCTATAAAACCCCAAAAACCCAAGCCTGGCATGGGATTTCAAAATGAGCACTTCTATAAAACCATTAACATGCACTGCTTTTGGTCGTGACAGGCTCTAACAAATGTGGAGATGGTGCTTAATTAGTTGTGCTCTGGCATAAATGTGCAAATGTTGGAGAAAACCTGTCCTCTCAGGACTGGGGTTCTCCAGGGACAAGACGAATCAACAGCCAGGAATGAGCAAAAGAGTGGAAAAGGCGTATCTTGAATTATTTTTTCCTGTTGGAGTACCCAAACCATTTTCATCTTCTCATTTGTGAGACCCTGTGCAGTTCATTAGACCTGATTAAAAGTGGCTACATTGGCCCTCAAACCCTACACAAATTGACCTAAACCACATGAGGAGTTGACCCCTAAAAGATTCTGTTATTTCTCTTTTCTCTGTCCTTGCTTTTCAGGAATATCAGAGCTGTTCTGTTTGTGTTGGGTTGGTGGTGACCCAGTCCACAATTTTTTGTGCATAAATGATCTTTTGGGATTATTCCAGGATAAGAGTGTTAGAACCACAACTCATGAACTCTAAGTACAGAAATTGAGGCTCCTTTCTGGATGGTGGCTGTGGCAAATATTAACACCACATGGACACACCATTGTGCTTCTGGAAAAAGGCCTCTCTATATATTTTTTTTTTCCCTCACAAAGCAGTAACTGCAGTTGGAAATGTTACCCAGCTCCTCCTTATATTTGAATTTTCACTGCTGACCTGTCATAGCTCAAAATTCCTTCTGTCTGAAATGGACAATTCGCAGTTTGTTCCACATCACAGATAGAGTTGTGGTGCTCCAGAACCCAGAGAATTAAACTGAGGCAGCATTCCAGCCTCTTGAGATCTTCCCAAGCAACAAACATTAATAAAGACACTTTGTTTTATGCACCTTCAGAAATTCCTAAATATTCTAGTACATGTAACAAAAGATTTGCTTGTTCTTGACTGTAGCTCATTGCTTTTGGATCTGGCTGACAATTACATTTGCCTTTACACAGCTTTCCAATTCATTGATAGATTGATTGGAACGTGCAACACACATAATACAGGATTAAATAACAGCTCACATTTGCTAGCCTGCTCTTCCCTTTCTTCAGAAGAGAAATAAAAAGTCATCACTGAGCCATCACATTGGACAATAAATAAAAATGTTATATGACCCTTTCCTAGAACTCTTAAAAAAAAAAAGCATATAGACATATTTAGTTTTGTGTTCATAGTCTGTGGTTTAATGTATGTGGTGGAAGAAAAATCCCATCACTTTCTAGACTCCTGATATGCTTTTAGACATGCTGATTGACAAGTCATAAGTAGTGCTCCCAGCAACATTTCAGTTCTGTGGATTTACAGCTCATTATCACTTAGGCTCTCTGTAAAGATTTAAAACTGCCACATTTTTAGAACCTGAAATAGGAATAATAATAATAATTCTAAAAAAGACTAAAATAATTACCTGTAAAATGTGTATTGCTGGCGTTATCACATCCTTATTTTAGCAGGAGCATGTATTGGTGTTTTAAAACTCAGCAGCAATTGACAGAAAGTTTCAGTGGAAATATTTCTGCCAGGATTTTGAAACTGTGTTTGATCTTAATGGCTCCAGAACGAGGCACAAGAACAGAGTTATGTAGTTTAGGATCAGCATAGAAGACCCGAGCTCAGCTCCCTGCTTTGTTACCTGTTTTCAGGTGCAGTGGCAGAAAAATCTGCGTGGTTTTCATGGTTTCCTCAAAAAATGAGAATATCCCATGCTCAGGCACACGATAGGTGCACTCCATGCTGCTGGTTCCTACATGGAAATGCAGAAGGAAAACCAAATTAATCTGCTGCCGAGTGAATCATTGCTAAAGAAAACAGCCTGCAGAAATGCTTCTTTTAAGCAGTGTTTGCACTGTTCAGCAGGCACTTCAGAAACCTTGGGGGTGATTGGAGAATGAGTCGTGGGATGCAAATAAATCAATCCCTCCTGAGTATTTTAGTGTGGAAAGCACAGAAAACCTGAGCTGGAGTGCACACACACACATACACACACACACACACTTGCCTGGATCAAGTGCAATGCAGTCCGTGGCTGAGAAGGAAAAAAAAAATGTGTTATTCAGGTGAGAAATAAGCTCCCAGGTATCAATTTTATTTTTTCTTGCCTGGATCAAGGGAGCTCTTTCAAGGTAATCTGATTTGAGCGTTCCCTGTGAATTCTGCTGGCTGCCTCTGGAAAGCTGTGCTCCCTGTGCCAGGCTGTAATTGCGTTAATCATCCATTTTTAAATAACTGCATTTGAAGTTAAGTTGAGAATTGCTTTTCAGATCTTTAATTTGCTTTGGAAAAGTGAAATAATTCCCACAAGGGTTGTGCTAATCAATATTCCAGAGGCAAGTAACCTTTGCTAATACTTGAATATGGGATACTCTGTATTCTTCTGCTTAAAGAATTCTGGGGGAAAAAAAAAATACACCAATTCCATCTGTAATTTGGCAGGTTAATAACTTTTCTGACTGCCAGGCATAGGGGTTTTTAGTCAACAGGAGATTCATCAAGTACAAAATTGCATTATATTATCTTCCTTTCATTGTTGTTGTTTTTATTTTAAACCTTCTTGCTAATATAAATGATGACAAATTGCAGGGCTGTAAATTTGAAAGTCCCTAAATGGCATTTTTTTGTCAAAGCCTTTCCGCTGAAATGCTTACTTGGAAAGATTTTTCAGACCTCAGGAGCTGGGGGAGGGGGCTTTAATTATTATTATTATGCATCATGACACAATGCATTATGCATCATGGTTGTTTTTCTGCTTTTTAAACACTTGTTATGGATGATGAAACTAATCCAAATGGACATCCAGGCAGAGCTTCTGCACAACCTTCCTGTGATGTCACACTCTGTTTCCAGGGAACTGCAGTACCTGGAAAAGAGAGGATGGGCAAAACTCAGGGGCACTTGGAAGCACACCAATAATTAGCTGACAGGTAGTCATCAAGGGAAAGTCAACTTTCCTTTTTCAAAGTTGTCCTCCTGTGGAACTGGATTAAAAAAACCTGATGTTTTAGGAACTAAAAATGGGAGAATGTGGGCGTTGCTGTGTGAAACAGGGGAGTGTTTGACCCTGCCTCCTTTGGAGCCACCTGCAAATTACTGCTGGTGCTCAGAACTTGCTTTCTTTGCCTTGTTTTTCCCACCCAGACGTGCACAGAACTGAAAAATAAATTGTTAGTGAGGCTGATGGAAAAGCTGATGGGATACAATAGATTCAGTGCCAGAGCTGCTTTTTCATCTTGCCTCTCTCCACCAAGTAAATATTTCCTGTTCCCTTGAAATCAGTTTGATATTTAGGTTCTGCACAGGTACAAGAGGAGCAAAGGGGAGAGTTGTGCATTCATTTCTTTAATAAAACCTATTTTCTAAGTAGCCATAGAGCCTGTATAGGCTTCATACTGTAAAAATTAAGGGAGAGAAAATCTGAATAGGTTTTTAAGGAGTCACAGCAGGCAATGGATTTGAGAGAGGGGGGGAAAATAAAAATACTGTGCTTCCCCAGGAGGCAAGTAGAATCCAATATCTCATATTTCAGGGTTGGGAAAATGAAATTTAGTGTCATTGCAGCATTAAAGATGAGACTGGTGGTGTTTGTTTCCTGAGATGCTGATCAGGAAAGTCTGAAATCTGTGTCCCCCCATCCATATATCCAGAATACTTGCCTGGAAGTTGCACCCTGCTTTTTTAAAGGAAAAAAAAAACCCAAAACCTCACAACAATCTCTTCTACCTCTATACATGCTCTGCACCTCCAGGCTGGCTCCAGTTTCTGCCTCCAAGTTGAAACCTGTGGCTGTGGTTTGGGGGTTTTGCCAGGGGGTTGAAAAACGAATGGATTTGTTCTTTTTTTCTGTATTTACTGTTCCCCCCTTATGTTTTTCCAACTTTGTGATTACAGAATGATAATTGTCTGTTTTCCCCCAGCCTCTAGGGCCCAAATTCAATGTAACTGTAGCAATACCTTTGGTGTCGTGCCTTGGTGTTGCTGCTCTGCTGTAGATTTGGGAATGGTTTTCTCACCATTTGCCTCCTTGCCTGGTCACCCTTCTGTAAAGATGTAGAAGAAATTACTCATGTGTTCCCTTCTCTGCTGCCAGGGCAGAGAGCAGAAGCCTCTGCTCAGAATCACAGAATGGTTTGGGTTGGAAGGGACCTTAAAGCCCATCCAGTGCCACCCCCTGCCATGGCAGGGACAGCTCCCACTGTGCCAGGCTGCTCCCAGCCCCAATGTCCAACCTGGCTTGGGCACTGCCAGGGATCCAGGGGCAGCCCCAGCTGCTCTGGGCATCCTGTGCCAGGGCCTGCCCACCCTCACAGGGAAGAATTTTTTCCTGTTTTCCCAGGTAACCTTGCCTTCCTTCAGCTCAAGGCCATTCCCTCTCATCCTGCCACTCCATGCCCTTGTGAAAAGTCCCTCTCCAGCTCCTCTCTTGTAGCCTCAGTCTGAAATACCTGATACCTTCCTGCACCCTCCCTTCCAACAGGAATGTTTGCCACCTTTCAGCAGTTTCCACCCAGGGCTGCTCCATTCTGACACACTTTGCCAAGTCTGAGCTTTCTGAACGCATCCCCCACAAAACCTAAACCCTCGTTATTCTCAGGTGCTGCCAGCTGCATCAAAGGGAATTTTGATACTATGGAGAAACCCTTGCTGGATCATCCCCTCCTCACTGTGCCCCTGCTGTTTAGACAAACCTCTCAGGCATCTCTGGAGAAGAAAGCACAAGGAGGTTGTGTTCTTGTGCTGCTCACTCCAATCCTGAGCATGTTCAGCACATGTGCCTTGTTAGCTTGGTCTGCCTCCTGTTGAACTAACAAGATCCTCTCAGTCACCTTCTGCAGGAATTGGAGAGAGCTGGTGGTATTAAATGGTTTTGCAAAGATCTCTGCTGGTTTTGTTTGTCCTTATAAATATTTTATGGCATCATGGCTCTGTAGAAATGCAGTGGTTTTGTGTAGAAAACCTAAATAAGGATAAGCCTGCACAAGGTATTTTTTTTCCCCTCTGTGCATCAAAAGAGAAAAGGAGAAAGTTAAAATGTATAATGAGACACAGCATGTTTCTAGAGCTGGGTAACCTGCATTGTTGTTAGAAGATTTAGTAGAAATGTTTACTAGAAAACACAGTATTCAGGCTGAATTTTAACAAGGATTTTCAAGCTATTACTTGTATTTGATATTCAGGCTGGTGACAGAGAGAGCTGCAGGTAGTGGTCAAAGATTGAATGACAGACCTTCACTCACATTCATTTTTTAACCCTTAAAACTTTCTCAATGTGGCCAGTCAGCCTTTTCCATTGCAAAAATGGAGTAAGACTTCTTGTGGTTTTCTCTAGATTCCTTATTTTTTTTTCTCTTTGTGTGTGTATTTTTTTTTCTTTTTTCTTTCTTTTTTTTTAACCAGGTAGTAAACAATTAAGTTCTAATGAATTCTTGATTACATTAGGATTAATGTTTTTATTTCAGAACCTGCCTCTACTGAGCACAGAATGGGAATGTGTGTGTAGAAGGGAGGAGGGAAGAAAGACTTGATCTGACTCTTAACAATTAACCAAAAATATTAACAGAACTTACCTTTAAGGAAAAAAAAAATAGAGAGGAGATAAATTGGAAAATTTATGCCCCTTTTTATTTAACTTTGTCTTGTGTAAAATAAAGCCTCCGATTGCTATTAATTCCTGACTGAGAACTCTCTCCCTCAATTTTAAATACACATCCTGAAAGTCTTAATCAGGCAAAAATGGCATTCTGAGTGGAAGTGCTAAATAGGTTTGTACATAATTAAGAAACGAGCAGCAGGCTGTGACTTTGAATGTTTGCAGCACAGAATGAGGATTTTTCCCTTTGCTGAGATTCTATTAAATTTGACAATGAGAGAATTCATGGTTGACTTGCTCTTGCTGGTCTGTCAAGGCTGAAGCCAGTGGCATATATTGAGGTTTATAAACTCTTTCCAGGAGCTGGCTATCCCTTTGAACAGAAACACTGGTACAGTAACTCACCCCCTTTCCTCACTAATCATCTGTGCAGTTAATGGCTCTGGGTGTTAATTAGCATTAATTCAGTAGCAACATCTCGTGGGCAGAGTAGCCACTGGAAAAGCCCAGCTCTGTGGTTTATTTGAATCAAAAGGTGGCTGCAGGACTTGTGTACTTTAAAAGAAAGCCTGATTGTGTCCAGTTTATGGAGTTAAACAAAACATTTTTAACAGGGGGAGATAAAGATGAGGGAAAAAAGCTGTTTTTCAGAGTGTAAAATAGCTGGATGCCCTACTTAAGCAAACAAATGCTGTGACAAAGTGGAGGAGAAGTTGATGTTTTTTAAGAGATTTCCCAATCTCTCTCTCGATGGAATGGGTTTTTTCCACAGAAAAAAGAGGTTAATCCTCATTTTTTATTTACTTATGTGAAAGACTTGAGGTTTTCTGCTCTGGATCCAAGGGTGGGGCAATCTGTCTCTTATTTATTACTTATGAATTTTTATTGCTTGTCAGATGTGTTAAACAATTAAAAGTGACCTGACAGTTGTTAGAATTAAAGTTTTAATTTGGAGTCATGTACATTCCCAACAAATCTTGATGTTACTCTTTTACACACAGAGTTATCATGAGTTCTATTTTTTATCAAAAGAATTTTTCTTCCCTGCTTTCCTTGCACTTCCTTCCTTTTGATCTCTTTCCTCTTCCCTGGAGAAAAAAAGGCATTGAAGATGAAGTTAGAGGACACTCATGTGGAATTTGAGGATACTGAGTGAGATAAAAAGCAGGCAAGATGAAATTTTTGTTTGTGCATCAGTGGAAATGGAGAAAAGTAATTTTTAGAATTAGAAAGGCTCCATCATTGGATAAGACTTGAGGACATGACTCGGTGTTGAGAGAGCTAAAGAGGGTTTGAAGTATTTATGTACTTTAAAAGAAAGCTGATGTTCTTATACTTTAAAAACAAAGGAAAATATGTTTAACTTTAAACCAGTAAAATTTTTCTGCAGCTTTGCAGTGGCAAAAAGGTTTATATGGATGGCTGCAGAGAGCAGAGGAAGACAGGGTAAAACTAAACTGTACTTTTGATTCACAGTAGCTAATTCAAATTATATGTGTTCTGTAATTATGTTGCCTCGAGCTCCCATTAACGTTGATGAGCTAAATGTATTTATCAGTGGAAAAATAGGCTTCATTTTATACATCTAAATAGTTTAATGTTTTTAATGCAGATTGCCTGATTTGTAGAGGCAGCATCATCAAATGACAAGGTAGATGAAGGATGTGTGATTTTTATTTTTTTTTTTTTGAGCCTGTGAAATGCTACCAATTAATTCCTTCTGAGAGTGACTCTCAACAAGCTGAAGTTGTTGCTGTGTGATGGAAAGTCACTGCTCTGCATCTTTATTTGTGGTCTTCACCCAGGCTGTAGCTTGTATGACTTTGTGGGTGCATCCTAGAAAAGGAGGACAGCTGGGAAGTGGCCTCTGGTGTTAAAAATGTGTTTGAGACCAGTTTGGATGGAGCTCTGGGACAGTGGAAGGTGTCCCTGCCCATGGCAGAGGTTGGGACTGGATGAGCTTTAAGGTCCTTTCCAGCCCAACCCATTCTGTGATTCTGTATTTAAAACACTTTAAAACAATGGATTCTCTTGAGTAAAAGGAAGGAAGAAGACTGGTTGGAGTGCTGTGGTATTTTAGATGTATTTGGGGGCAAGAATCTGAAGATATCCTGGCTTTTCTGGAGGAGTGGAGTCCTTTCCCATCTTCCCCTGACACTTTCCTCTTCTCCTCCTTACAAGCACGGATTTTGAGCTGGTATGAAACATCTTTTTTCTTTCAGCACTTCAGAATCAGGAAGAAGAATTAAAACCTGCCAGTTGTGGTCCCATCTGTATCTGTTAGGACTGCAGCTCAGCTGTATCATTGAATTAGAACAGAGCAGCCCCCCAGCAATCAAATAAGCAACAAGGGGTGTTTTCCTCTGAACTTCCCTGGTGGAAGTGTCCAGACAGGCAAGAGGAAGCTGCCCCTTCCTTCCAACAGGTGATTTCTCAGTAGAACTGGGCCATGTTCTGCAAATCTTGTTCCATAAAGTTAATTATGCCATTAGGTCTTTTTCATCCGACAAAAATGATGTTGCCTTTAACCCCTGCCCTGCTCCCCCTTAAATTCTCCCGTGTTTTTTGACTGGGGGATTTGCTCTGTGAGGGTCTGAGGCCAATATTCAGCCACAGTGATTCGATTCCACA
>VWYE01024471.1:59433-79843 GCA_013398995.1 Alaudala cheleensis
GTGAAAGACTTGAGGTTTTCTGCTCTGGATCCAAGGGTGGGGCAATCTGTCTCTTATTTATTACTTATGAATTTTTCCTGCTTGTCAGATGTGTTAAACAATTAAAAGTGACCTGACAGTTGTTAGAATTAAAGTTTTAATTTGGAGTCATGTACATTCCCAACAAATCTTGATGTTACTCTTTTACACACAGAGTTATCATGAGTTCTATTTTTTATCAAAAGAATTTTTCTTCCCTGCTTTCCTTGCACTTCCTTCCTTTTGATCTCTTTCCTCTTCCCTGGAGAAAAAAAGGCATTGAAGATGAAGTTAGAGGACACTCATGTGGAATTTGAGGATACTGAGTGAGATAAAAAGCAGGCAAGATGAAATTTTTGTTTGTGCATCAGTGGAAATGGAGAAAAGTAATTTTTAGAATTAGAAAGGCTCCATCATTGGATAAGACTTGAGGACATGACTCGGTGTTGAGAGAGCTAAAGAGGGTTTGAAGTATTTATATACTTAAAAAAAAAAAAAGCTGTTTGATTAGCTGATGTTTTTGTACTTTAAAAACAAAGGAAAATATGTTTAACTTTAAACCAGCAAAATTTTTTTGCAGCTTTGCAGTGGCAAAAAGGTTTATATGGATGGCTGCAGAGAGCAGAGGAAGACAGGGTAAAACTAAACTGTACTTTTGATTCACAGTAGCTAATTCAAATTATATGTGTTCTGTAATTATGTTGCCTCGAGCTCCCATTAACGTTGATGAGCTAAATGTATTTATCAGTGGAAAAATAGGCTTCATTTTATACATCTAAATAGTTTAATGTTTTTAATGCAGATTGCCTGATTTGTAGAGGCAGCATCATCAAATGACAAGGTAGATGAAGGATATGTGATTTTTATTTTTTTTTTTTGGAGCCTGTGAAATGCTACCAATTAATTCCTTCTGAGAGTGACTCTCAACAAGCTGAAGTTGTTGCTGTGTGATGGAAAGTCACTGCTCTGCATCTTTATTTGTGGTCTTCACCCAGGCTGTAGCTTGTATGACTTTGTGGGTGCATCCTAGAAAAGGAGGACAGCTGGGAAGTGGCCTCTGGTGTTAAAAATGTGTTTGAGACCAGTTTGGATGGAGCTCTGGGACAATGGAAGGTGTCCCTGCCCATGGCAGGGGTTGGGACTGGATGAGCTTTAAGGTCCTTTCCAGCCCAAACCATTCTGTGATTCTGATTTAAAACACTTTAAAACAATGGATTCTCTTGAGTAAAAGGAAGGAAGAAGACTGGTTGGAGTGCTGTGGTATTTTAGATGTATTTGGGGGCAAGAATCTGAAGATATCCTGGCTTTTCTGGAGGAGTGGAGTCCTTTCCCATCTTCCCCTGACACTTTCCTCTCCTCCTCCTTACAAGCACAGATTTTTGAGCTGGTATGAAACATCTTTTTTCTTTCAGCACTTCAGAATCAGGAAGAAGAATTAAAACCTGCCAGTTGTGGTCCCATCTGTATCTGTTAGGACTGCAGCTCAGCTGTATCATTGAATTAGAACAGAGCAGCCCCCCAGCAATCAAATAAGCAACAAGGGGTGTTTTCCTCTGAACTTCCCTGGTGGAAGTGTCCAGATAGGCAAGAGGGACCTGCCCCATCCTTCCTACAGGTGATTTCTCAGTAGAACTGGGCCAGGTTCTGCAAATCTTGTACCATAAAGAAAGTTAATTTTGCCATTAGGTCTTTTTCATCTGACAAAAATGATAATGATGTTGCCTTTAACCCCTGCCCTGCTCCCCCTTAAATTCTCTCATGTTTTTTGACTGGGAGATTTGCTCTGTGAGGGTCTGAGGCCAATATTCAGCCACAGTGATTCGATTCCACAGCATCATCTCCAAATCTTTTTAAAAAGTCAACCCCACAGGTGAAATAAATCTTGTGTAACAGAGTGAAAAATCAAATTCTTCTTTCTCACGTTATTTACACTCTTCTATTAGTCATTGCTATTATCTGTTTCATCATTCATCAGGAGTGCAACAGCAATTCTCTGGGCTAGCACTGGCTTTGGGCACCACAAGGTCTTGCTGCAGCAGTTAATGCACCTTTAGATCAGGTGCTGGTTGAGTTTCAAAGATGGACCTTGAAAGGTTCTTTACAGGGGGGCTCAAAGTGTCTGCTCACAGTCTTATTTTAGTCTGTGTTTGGAAGTTCCTTTGAAAAGGTGAGGGGTGCAATGTGGCACAGGTTGAAGTCAGGTGCCAAGATCACAAGACAACTTATTATTTTCCTTTCTTCCATCTTGCCCTCCATTTTTTTTCCTCAATTTTTTTTCTCAATTTTCTCAATTTTTCTCAATTTTTTCCTTTTAAATTTCTTTATTTAAAAAATTCTTATATATATATGTATTTCTATATTTATATATTTATATACATTATATATGCAGAAATTTTATGTATATTTAAAATGTATTATTTTTATTTCTATCATAAGTGGCCGCTCACCTTGAGATGTCCCTTTATAACCACAGGATCACCTGTATCACCTACAAACCCATATAAAACATCAATCCTCTATTTAGGGCTACTTGCCAGGGATTTGCTGTGTGGAGAGGGAAGCTGAAGTCTCCTCCCCCAGCTTGGGGTCCTGCTCAGTGTCTGAGGGTGTTGGTGGAACATGGGGTTGAGAGTCAAACCCTAAATCTGTGACAGCAGAAAAAATACCTGCGAGTGAGAGGAGAGCGCTTGAAATCCCTGCAGTGCTGTGCAGCATCACCAGGCAGGCTGCCAAACCCACAGCTTCTTAACTAAACAAACAACCAAAAGAAGCCCTTAGGCCAGGCAACAAGAAAGTTTGTGCTTCTGACAAAGAAAAGACAGAAATGTTTTTTGGAAAGGTAGGGTTTGTGTAACCAACCGAATGAAATCATTGTAGCACCTGAGGGCAAGGGAGTCCCTGTGGGGTTTTTTTTTATCCTTCAAGTCTTATTTGCATGAGGATTTGTAAAGCTGTTCTTGACTTACAGAAATCATCAGCCATAATAAGCCTTTACTTTAAGAGGGAGATTCAAGAGGAGATTGCCTGCTTTGAAAACATTGCTAAAATGGTGAGGGAAACATCAAACAAGGTTAAATCAAAAGGTGAAATCGAGCCCCCCTAAGGGGAGGAAGAAGCACATGCAATCCTATATAACTTTCATATTAGAAATAAACAGTGCAATATAGCAACTTTGCATAGGAGGGCTGTAAACCATATTTATTTGGGGGGAGAATTGAATTGTTCTTGCATTTCAAGAATGCAAGAATCTTATGGCAGGATGGTGCACTGCTCACCTTGGGTTCACATTTAGTTGTGTCTCACAGAGTTCCTCACATTTTCTGAGCTGGATGTACCAGTAAAACATACTCTGTAGAGGAAACATGGGCCCCCCAAACCAAAGAGATCTGTGTTAATTGTCTTTCCATTTATATTTGTTTTGGCTGCTGACCTTTAGCATCCTGGCTGATTCTCTCTACCCACAGGATGCATTAAGGTGATGATGGTAGGTGTGCACTGAGCTTTATCCCTCTCTGTGTTTTGGGGAGGGGGGAGATTTGTAATATTTTTTTTTTTTTAATTTGGTTGTTTTCTGTGTGAGAAAAGAGTGCAGTGAGCCTTTGTGAGCAGTCAGGGCTCCAAACCTCATGAGGATCCAGCAATCCCCGGTGCTGGTGAGCTGAGAGCTCCCCCAGAGAGNGGTTGAGAGTCAAACCCTAAATCTGTGACAGCAGAAAAATACCTGCGAGTGAGAGGAGAGCGCTTGAAATCCCTGCAGTGCTGTGCAGCATCACCAGGCAGGCTGCCAAACCCACAGCTTCTTAACTAAACAAACAAGCAAAAGAAGCCCTTAGGCCAGGCAACAAGAAAGTTTGTGCTTCTGACAAAGAAAAGACAGAAATGTTTTTTGGAAAGGTAGGGTTTGTGTAACCAACCGAATGAAATCATTGTAGCACCTGAGGGCAAGGGAGTCCCTGTGGGGTTTTTTTTATCCTTCAAGTCTTATTTGCATGAGGATTTGTAAAGCTGTTCTTGACTTACAGAAATCATCAGCCATAATAAGCCTTTATTTTAAGAGGGAGATTCAAGAGGAGATTGCCTGCTTTGAAAACATTCCTAAAATGGTGAGGGAAACATCAAACAAGGTTAAATCAAAAGGTGAAATCGAGCCCCCCTAAGGGGAGTAAGAAGCAGATGCAATCCTATATAACTTTCATATTAGAAATAAACAGTGCAATATAGCAACTTTGCATAGGAGGGCTGTAAATCATATTTATTTGAGGGAGAATTGAATTGTTCTTGCATTTCAAGAATGCAAGAATCCTATGACAGGATGGTGCACTGCTTACCTTGGGCTCACATTTAGTTGTGTCTCACAGAGTTCCTCACATTTTCTGAGCTGGATGTACCAGTAAAACATACTCTGTAGAGGAAACATGGGCCCCCCAAACCAAAGAGATCTGTGTTAATTGTCTTTCCATTTATATTTGTTTTAGCTGCTGCCCTTTAGCATCCTGGCTGATTCTCTCTACCCACAGGATGCATTCAGGTGATGATGGTAGCTGTGCACTGAGCTTTCTCCCTCTCTGTGTTTTGGGGAGGGGTGAGATTTGTAATTTTTTTTTTTAAATTTGGTTGTTTTCTGTGTGAGAAAAGAGTGCAGTGAGCCTTTGTGAGCAGTCAGGGCTCCAAACCTCATGAGGATCCAGCAATCCCTGGTGCTGGTGAGCTGAGAGCTCCCCCAGAGAGCACCTGTGGGAGCCCTGATGTGCTGCTGAGCTGTGGCTGTGCTGAGGAGCAGGGAATTCCTCTTAGTTCAGCTCCTGGGACCAACCACAAAGAGCCCTGGGGTATTTTTAGTAAATCCTCCCCTGTGAGGGTGGGGAGGTCCTTGCACAGGGTGTACAGAGAAGCTGTGGCTGCCCTGGATCCCTGGCAGTGCCCAAGGCCAGGTTGGATGGAGTTCTGAGCACCCTGGGACAGTGGAAGGTGTCCCTGCCCAAGGCAGGGGGTGGAATGAGGTGATCTTTGTGGTCCTTTCTAACCCAAACCATTCTGTGATTCTGTGATTTTAAAACCCATGTAGAAGTGGCACTCCCAGGCACAGTTTGGTGTTGTACTTGGCAGTGTCAGGTAAGTTCGGATTTTTCCACCCTAAATAATTCCATCTCAGATGTGACAGGGGTGGGGACTGGGGACCTGTGGTCCCACAGAGCCTGTGCACATTTTGAGTGCAAAGGAGCAGGTTTTTCCTAGGACAGAGTGCCTGGAGAGCCTCAGAGGGTGGCACAGGGAGTGCTCAGGGTGCTGTGGCTGCTTGCTGGGTCCCTCTGGGCTTGCTGCCAGCTGGGCCCCACAAACTGAACCCTGTTTTTCCTGTTTCCCACATAAAGCCTGCTGTGCTCTCTGAGGCTCTGAAGGACACCTTCCAGCCACTCTGGGATGCCCCAGCCTCCCTCAAGCTGGGCGTGCACAGGGATGCTGCCACTTCCCCCCCCTCCCCCAGCTCAAGATTTGGGATGAAGCAGCTCAGTTCTCCTCTCCCCTTCCTTGTGGCAATCCAGTGGTGCAGATTTCAGCACACCTTGCCATTATTGTTCATTTAAAGTCTCGTTGTTTTTCAGTCAAATGTAAAACTGGGGTAGAGTATTGTGTTATAAAATATCAGTTAGAGCTGGGGTGTTACTGCACGCTGGGATCTGCCTGCCTTTGTGGAGTTCTGGGCTCTCTTGAGGCCTCACATTCTGAGTTTCCTGATTTATCCAGGAGAAATGCAGCTTTTGTTGCACTGTCACCAGGTTCCCTGGGAGAAAGTGAGCTTTAGCAATTTCTTAATCCTTCAGTAAAAATAATACATCTGTGAAAATTATCCAGTCCTAAGGGTTTTCTTCTTTAACATTTTCCTTGTTTTGTAAGTGCAGCACCTTTTGTCTCTTAGAAAAAAAAAAAGCCCCAAATCTTTTTAAGTTGCCTTGAATTTTATTGCACAGCAAAAATACTTTTTCTTTTCCTTGAAAAGGCCCACCTGTGTGTGAGCCCTGTGATGGCATATGCCTGTCAGCCTTTGTTGAAAAAGAGGGATGTTTCTGACTCTTGAGACCAGGGAAGAAATCTTAAATCTTTTCTTTTCTGCTTAGGATTTTAAANGACAAAGAAAAGACAGAAATGTTTTTTGGAAAGGTAGGGTTTGTGTAACCAACCGAATGAAATCATTGTAGCACCTGAGGGCAAGGGAGTCCCTGTGGGGTTTTTTTTATCCTTCAAGTCTTATTTGCATGAGGATTTGTAAAGCTGTTCTTGACTTACAGAAATCATCAGCCATAATAAGCCTTTACTTTAAGAGGGAGATTCAAGAGGAGATTGCCTGCTTTGAAAACATTCCTAAAATGGTGAGGGAAACATCAAACAAGGTTAAATCAAAAGGTGAAATCGAGCCCCCCTAAGGGGAGTAAGAAGCAGATGCAATCCTATATAACTTTCATATTAGAAATAAACAGTGCAATATAGCAACTTTGCATAGGAGGGCTGTAAATCATATTTATTTGAGGGAGAATTGAATTGTTCTTGCATTTCAAGAATGCAAGAATCCTATGACAGGATGGTGCACTGCTTACCTTGGGCTCACATTTAGTTGTGTCTCACAGAGTTCCTCACATTTTCTGAGCTGGATGTACCAGTAAAACATACTCTGTAGAGGAAACATGGGCCCCCCAAACCAAAGAGATCTGTGTTAATTGTCTTTCCATTTATATTTGTTTTGGCTGCTGACCTTTAGCATCCTGGCTGATTCTCTCTACCCACAGGATGCATTAAGGTGATGATGGTAGGTGTGCACTGAGCTTTATCCCTCTCTGTGTTTTGGGGAGGGGGGAGATTTGTAATATTTTTTTTTTTTTAATTTGGTTGTTTTCTGTGTGAGAAAAGAGTGCAGTGAGCCTTTGTGAGCAGTCAGGGCTCCAAACCTCATGAGGATCCAGCAATCCCTGGTGCTGGTGAGCTGAGAGCTCCCCCAGAGAGCACCTGTGGGAGCCCTGATGTGCTGCTGAGCTGTGGCTGTGCTGAGGAGCAGGGAATTCCTCTTAGTTCAGCTCCTGGGACCAACCACAAAGAGCCCTGGGGTATTTTTAGTAAATCCTCCCCTGTGAGGGTGGGGAGGTCCTTGCACAGGGTGTACAGAGAAGCTGTGGCTGCCCTGGATCCCTGGCAGTGCCCAAGGCCAGGTTGGATGGAGTTCTGAGCACCCTGGGACAGTGGAAGGTGTCCCTGCCCAAGGCAGGGGGTGGAATGAGGTGATCTTTGTGGTCCTTTCTAACCCAAACCATTCTGTGATTCTGTGATTTTAAAACCCATGTAGAAGTGGCACTCCCAGGCACAGTTTGGTGTTGTACTTGGCAGTGTCAGGTAAGTTCGGATTTTTCCACCCTAAATAATTCCATCTCAGATGTGACAGGGGTGGGGACTGGGGACCTGTGGTCCCACAGAGCCAGTGCACATTTTGAGTGCAAAGGAGCAAGTTTTTCCAAGGACAGAGTGCCTGGAGAGCCTCAGAGGGTGGCACAGGGAGTGCTCAGGGTGCTGTGGCTGCTTGCTGGGTCCCTCTGGGCTTGCTGCCAGCTGGGCCCCACAAACTGAACCCTGTTTTTCCTGTTTCCCACATAAAGCTCTGTGCTCCAGAGCCTGCTGTGCTCTCTGAGGATCTGAAGGACACCTTCCAGCCACTCTGGGATGCCCCAGCCTCCCTCAAGCTGGGCGTGCACAGGGATGCTGCCACTTCCCCCCCCTCCCCCAGCTCAAGATTTGGGATGAAGCAGCTCAGTTCTCCTCTCCCCTTCCTTGTGGCAATCCAGTGGTGCAGATTTCAGCACAGCTTGCCATTATTCTTCATTTAAAGTCTCGTTGTTTTTCAGTCAGATGTAAAATTGGGGTAGAGTATTGTGTTATAAAATATCAGTTAGAGCTGGGGTGTTACAGCACGCTGGGATCTGACTGCCTTTGTGGAGTTCTGGGCTCTCTTGAGGCCTCACATTCTGAGTTTCCTGATTTATCCAGGAGAAATGCAGCTTTTGTTGCACTGTCACCAGGTTCCCTGGGAGAAAGTGAGCTTTAGCAATTTCTTAATCCTTCAGTAAAAATAATACATCAGTGAAAGTTATCCAGTCCTAAGGGTTTTATTCTGAAACATTTTCCTTGTTTTATAAGTGCAGCACCTTTTGTCTCTTAGAAAAAAAAAAAGCCCCAAATCTTTTTAAGTTGCCTTGAATTTTATTGCACAGCAAAAATACTTTTTCTTTTCCTTGAAAAGGCCCACCTGTGTGTGAGCCCTGTGATGGCATATGCCTGTCAGCCTTTGTTGAAAAAGAGGGATGTTTCTGACTCTTGAGACCAGGGAAGAAATCTTAAATCTTTTCTTTTCTGCTTAGGATTTTAAAACTAACCATTTTAAAGCTTGTAATTTTAACCAGAGACAAAAGGAAACTTTGAAATATTGATTTTTTTGCATCTTTTTTTTTCAAGACAGCACTCTGAGTGGGCTTACACTCCCCCTCCTGCCACTTATACACTCAACACCAGGGTGCAAAACAACCTCAACCCTTCTCCTTATTTATTTCCAGCTGGGATAAACATGGTAGGATAAAAGTTGTGGTCCCTTAGGCTGTGGTGAGGGTGGTTTGGTGGAGGCAGGAGCGAGGAGCAGCTCCCAGTGCCTGCCCTGGTCCATCTGTGCCACGTGGGGAAGTTCTGCTGCTCCTCCCATTGTGTGCAGAGTGGGATGGAGCCATCTCTGTGAAGCCTTAAGTTTTAGCTTTCATCATTTTCAGATCCTGTGATGCCTTGGGGTGCAGTTCTGAGCCTCATATTAAGTGTTAGTGAGCTCTTCACAGAATAGGGAGACAAAACAAATCCTTTTCCTGCTGCAGACCAAGGACAATCTGTACAACATTTGGGCCCAAAAGCACAAACGAGGGTGCACTAAGGAGAGAAAACAAGAAGGATGAGGCTTCACAACCCAAAGCTGGACTTGGACAATTAAACCCCAATGTGCAAATGGACCAAAACTTACACAAGTGTGAGACCTCGTGTCCTGGGGTCCATTCTATGACCATTTTGGGTCCATTCTGTGACCATTTTGGGTCCATTTTTGTGACCATTTTGGGTCCACCTTGGATGCAGCCCTGGCCAGGCTTTTATATTTCCCAAGTGTACCCTTGAAGGCCTTTTAATAAATACCTACTTTATTCTCCAGCTCTGCCCAGTCTCTGTTCCAGCTCAGCCTTCCCAAGGCATCCCCTGGGGCAGTGTCCTGGTAGAAGAATGACATGGAACATATTCCCAATTTTCCTTCAGAATTTCTTACCTCCCCTGCTTCTTGTAAGCAGTTTCCCCTCTCTTTTTAGGTGAAGGAAAGAAATTTCTTGCCTTGCTCAAAACCAGAAGTGCCTTGGGGGCTGTTCTCTTAGCCACAACTTTTTCCTCTTGTCTTTCAGTGGAAATGAGGAAGAAAGACCCGGGTTTAACTGGGATTGATCCCAACCTTTCCCTCCTCACCTCTACACCTCCAGCAGCTCATACAGGTGTGGTCTGGGCACAGCTTTGCCCAGCACCTCTCCCTGGAAAGGTCCTTGTTGCCCTTTGTGTGTTGAGAGGGTTAATGCATTAAAGCAGGGAGTGAATGGGAGTTGTCTGAATCTCTGGAGCAAACTAAAACAAAAGTGACATGAGAAAAGCAGCCATCCATTGTTGCCTGATGATAGAGGAGTTTTTAAAAATCAAACGCTCTGGTATAGCCTGGCTGTGCACAGAGAAAAACCTAATGAATTATAAATAAGATGGATAAATAATTTAAATGTATCACTTATTTCTCCTTTATAGTTTAACTCATGAAAAAATCATTTCAATTAGAAATTTCAACTCAATCTGAAATGCAGAGAAGCATGATGGTTCAAGATGGATGTGAACTCCTTTATGATCTTTATGATTTTCTTTCAAAAATGTGAGCTTTCTTTTTTCTTTTCTTTTGGCAACTTGGGTGATGAAAAAGAAAAAGGAAAAAGATTGCTGAGAGAGACAGAAGCAAGCAAAATTTCCTTTGATAGGGTAACAGAATATATTTTTAATTTATGAATTAATAAGTATGTTGTGTGCAATGTCCAATTTGTCAAAAATGTCTTGGTTCCCTTAGAATTCATGTTATATGCATGAAATAGATGCAGTTTCTCCCCATTAATTATAATATCCCATTTCCTCAAGAGTAACGAAAGATGATTCATTCCTCTCCTCTGGCCCTAACTGGCTCCTTGGTATTACTGATAATGGGTTTTCCCATTTATTTTTGACCTTGTGAAACTATTTATATTGGACTCAGCCGTGATGGATGGAGTAGGAGAAGGGAACACATGGAATTGGCAGGTTCTTCTCCTCTCTGCGCAGGGACACCACCTCAAATACTGCCCCAAATATTCTCAAGCTCACTCTGCTCTACTGAAAGATCTTCAGCTTTGAAAATCATGTCTGTGGTCCAGAATTATAAAAAATAACTCATGATCCTGATATCCCTGATGCTGATTTTTTCACCCTCTCTACCCCTATTTCTTGATTCTAATAATTTCAATGGTTCTGCATTTAGGCCTGCATTTATTTCTCCATAGTTCTGTGTCTCTATGTCTCTGTGTTTTCCTCAAGTTTAAAGATGTGTATATATAGTAGCTGTATGCTGATGGCTCTCATCTGAAGCACAAAATATGTCCTAATTGCTTCAAATTACTGCTTTTGCTTTCAGTTAATAGTCTCCTGTTTTGTTTCAGTTTCCGCTATGCAATTTTCCTGTTCAAAATTGTATATGCAAAGTACATATATGCTTACATCTGCAGATGGCTGCAAGGGAAATACACTGGATGTGGTGGGAAACGGGGGTTTTTATTAGAATTTGACTGGGATAATGTCAGGAGGAGACCAAAATCAGCAGAGATGGAATCAGAGCAGCATCTGGTGACTGTTACTGAGCAGGAAGGAGTAAGGAAATGATGAGATTTGATTTGGCCAAGGGCTGGTGCTGCACCAAGGTAGGGGAAAACCCTGGAATCAGGGACATATTGTTCAGCCTGGAGAGGAGAAGCTTTGGGGTGACCTAACTGTGGCCTTCCAGTGCCACAAGAAAGATGAAGACAAATTCCAAGGACAAGGGGGAATGGTTTCACTCTGACAGAGAGCAGGGTCAGATGGTATATTGGGAAAAAAATCTTAACTGTGAGGTTGATGAGGTCCTGGCACAGGTTGTCCAAGGAAATGGTGGCTGCCTCATCCCTGGAAGTGTCCAAATTCAGGGTGCCTGGAGCTTTGAGCAGCCTGGGATAGTGGCAGGTGCCCCTGCCTGTGGAACTTTATGATCTCTAAGGTCCCTCTCAAGCCCATTCTGTGATTTTATAATAATTTTGATACTCAGGAAAGCAAGATGAAATTAGGTCTTTGGCTGTCTTCAGGGCAGTGAGGGATTAGCATACACACATGTACTTGAGGGAAAATTTCAGCACCAGAGTAATTGGTGTTAGTTTTTCTGTTGCTGGGGTTTTTTATCAGCAAGAGTGAATTCCTCAGCCTCTGGTTCTGTCCTCTATGACCCTAAAACAGAGACCTTTTTGAGTATTGAGGAGTTTCATTACTATCAAAATAATTTCATGGTTATTTTGCTGTAACTCTTAGAAACCAAAGGCTTAGTTCAAAAAATTTTAATATTCCAGTTTCCATTTGAATTCTGTTTTTTGTATTTTCTCTTCATGATACATGGAAGTTCTGATGCCCAACAGGTCAACTGTGCACATCTATATTTAATGACTTGATAAGCTTCTTCCACCTTTTTCTGTTCTGAATTTCCTGAGAAGAGCTTGTGAGTATGCATTTCTGATGAAGCATTTGATGGAAAAGCTTTGGGATTTTTTTTCCCCCCTTTCCTCATTCAAAGTGCATTTCATGTGCAGATCTGGAAAGCCCAATTTTTAGCCTAATAAAAGAATCAGAGAAAGAGGATGGTGGGAGGAAACAAGGTTTTGGAATTAAATTGAGGCTAAAGGTGTAGTAAAAGAGAAGAAGTGCTTAAGAAAAAGCTCTTTGCTCTTAGATTCCTTTACATTTGTCCTCTGGCTTTTAATTCCAAGGGTATATTTGGACATTTGAGATTTTAGCATTTTCCCAAGGCTGTTTTACAGACTCATGGATCATGTGTTAATGGCACAAATATTTTGTTGTGAGGCTAATAATGCCCATGTCCCTTGTGGTAATTACCCAGCNGATTTCTGTAGTCCAACAGCTGCTTTTCTGTTCCCTGACATTTGTCTCAGCCCCTGTTGCTGGCTCGTGCATGAAAAGCTGCAGAAGCACCTCTTGAGAGGCAGCACCACCCCAGCCTTCTGCCCAAGGGTCCCTGTGCCAACAGGCTGCACTGTGATTATGGGTTATTATGTGAAACAGTGGCTGGGGAATAATTTTTCCCTCTAAAAATTCCTTTAATTTTTTTTAAATGAAGTAAAATAAGGAAAAAGAATTCTTCACTGAAGAACATATAAAATCAGGTAGTTGAACTGTGATGAATTAGTTTGCAACCCTAGTGAGCACCACAGTCACAGAGCTGGCCTCTTCACTTTTGGGTTCAGTAATAATTTCTGATTAGCTCTATTTGAAAATGAGCTTCAGCTGGTGATTTGCACAAACTGATGCTCATCATTCTTGCAAATCTAGTCAAGTAGTCCTGAGATGGCAAGGCTCCAAGTGGGATATGCTCAAAATGTGGTGGAAACCCGTGATTTGTATCTGTGTGTTGAGATTTTGCTATTAACAAGGAGCCCTGTGATCTTGCTGAATTTCACAGGGAAATCTTCCAGCAGCCTTAGAGAGAATCAGCAGTGCTGGTTTTACTGGGATAGACTGACAGATGAGGACAGAAATCAGAAAACTGTCTTGTGAAATTTTGGTTTATTGCCAGCTTAATTTAAACCAACAACTTCAAAGTTAAGATGGGGGAAAAAAAAAAAAAGNGCTGCACTGTGATGATGGGTTATTATGTGAAACAGTGGCTGGGGAATAACTTTTCCCTCTAAAAATTCCTTTAATTTTTTTTTAAAAGAAGTAAAATAAGGAAAAAGGATTCTTCACTGGAGAACATATAAAATCAGGTAGTTGAACTGTGATGAATTAGTTTGCAACCCTAGTGAGCACCACAGTTACAGAGCTGGCCTCTTCACTTTTGGGTTCAGTAATAATTTCTGATTAGCTCTATTTGAAAATGAGCTTCAGCTGGTGATTTGCACAAACTGATGCTCATCATTCTTGCAAATCTAGTCAAGTAGTCCTGAGATGGCAAGGCTCCAAGTGGGATATGCTCAAAATGTGGTGGAAACCCGTGATTTGTATCTGTGTGTTGAGATTTTGCTATTAACAAGGAGCCCTGTGATCTTGCTGAATTTCACAGGGAAATCTTCCAGCAGCCTTAGAGAGAAACAGCAGTGCTGGTTTTACTGGGATAGACTGACAGATTAGGACAGAAATCAGAAAACTGTCTTGTGAAATTTTGGTTTATTGCCAGCTTAATTTAAACCAACAACTTCAAAGTTAAGATGGGGGAAAAAAAAAAAAAGGAAAAGAAAGATTCTTAGGAGAGTATACAGACCAAGATCTTTTCTATAACAAACATTAAATGTAATGGCTAAAATAAGAATGGAGGAAGATTTGGGGAGCTGGGGATAGGAACAGGAATAAACAGATGTGAAAATTCCAGCAGTTTGGAAAAATTGCAAGCAATTACATTTCACCATTTTATTTTCTCACCTTATCTGTTCAGTGTGGTTCAAGCATCGTTTAAAGAAAATTTTGATTGCCTGATGGCATTGGAGATTTTGTTAAAGTCCATACCCAAGCTCCCAATCACTGCTATAACTTCCATCTCCATTATATTTTTGTGTTGTTTTTTGTTTTTTGGTTTTTTTTTTTCTCAAATCCATGTTCTGTGTATGGAGAGGTAGGACAACCTCTTAGTTCTATGGAGAGAACTTGATCTGCTTTGCTTTTAAACCAGCCTTCTAATTTCCCACTCTAAATATTTTCATAGCCAGCTTTGTTTTTCTACCAGGATTATGCTTCAACTTAAACATTTCTCCTACTCCCTCAGTGTGCACCTCTCTGATATAATTATGCTTGGAGGAGGACAGTATTTATATCTTTCCATTAACTTCTGTGCATTAGAAATCAGATACAAACATAATTGAACAAAATTAGATGCATTCTCTTCCAAAGAGTCTCACAGAGTAAAAAAATGAATCATTGAGCATTTTATTTGAGGTCTGTGTAGGATTTGCCTGGCACCTTTTGACACTTGATTTAATTTTGTTAAATTTGATATTGAAATATACATGAAAATTCTTTGATAAAACAACTGCTCTCCTCTGCTTTCTTTCAGTCACACCTATTGCAAGAATCAATTCTTTGGTGTGTGTAACAATCCCTTTTAAACCAGCTGTTTCAAAATGCAAGGGAAAACACTCATTAAATTTAGGAACAGGATGTAGCTACACTGTGGCGGCTTGGAAAGGGAAGTGTCAGTGCACTTGTAAGGGTTCCAGTGCTCCCCCTGGCACTGGGGCTCACCTTTTTGGTGCAGGAGTGAATATATAACCTCAGGAAATAGGGTGGAAAATCTGCCTGTATCACTGTATTATCTGACACTCTAATCACATAAGCAGTTCATCAGTGCGTGTTAAAGGTGTAGTGGCTGATTTTTTTACCCTAAAATATTCCCAGTTTTACATCTTCCTTAGTTCCCTTATCAGCCCTTTGTTGTTCTACCTCCCTGACATGACTGATTTTGTACACTGAGGAACCAGCAGCAGCCCCTCTGCCTTCTCCTTGTGTCCTCTAAAGGGCACAGATGCTGTCTGTGGAAATACTCCTGAAGATGAAAAATGATGTCTTAAAATGATGTCATAAAATGATCACTCCAAAGCTGTCCTGCCATGATCATTTTACATCTTGGAAATGTGCTCTCCTCCCTCTTCTGCACTCCTGTGTCACCACTTCACTTTTAAAATAGCAGTAAATGTTATGTTAATATCTCCTTTAAAATCACTCCTTAATGTATGTGTTCATCAGGGTAAAATGCAGCACCCTAAAATATTGTTAGCACTGAGCATTAACATCAGGGGAAAAAAAGAGTCTAAATCCTACTTAAATGAGTATTAAAAGTTGTAATATCTTTTAAGACAAGTCACTGTTGGATATTCTTTTCTGGTGCTTTATAGCTCCAGCAATTTTTCTCCGTGTCCTGCACTGAACTGAAGCAGAATTTTTGATGAATTTTGCTGTTAATTTTGACATTCAAAGGTCAGTGAAACTCTCTATTAAGATATTAGGCCTAACATATGCTCATTATATCATAATGTAACACTTATCTCACTTCCATAATGCAGCAGCATAATGGTGTAATAATATTCTGTAAATCACAGCCAGGTATCTAACATCTAACATCTATATGTAAATGGAATTGGGAGCAGATGGGGATTTTTTTTTTTGGTCTTTATGAGTGTTTATGGAGCTATCTGATATCCTGGTTGACCTATCTATGTGTCCTTTCCAGTGGTAATCACATTTCTGTCACTCCACATCTGCCATGTTCATCCATGGACTTCATTGGGATTGCTCATGGAGTTGGAGGGTATGGATAAAACACACATTTTTAAGGTTGTCCAGTTCTCTGCTTTAGTTCCAATCCCAAATGCCTCCCAGCCACAAGAATTCGTGTGGAATAAAATATTTTGAATAAGAGGTTTTTAAATTGAGATCTTCTAGTGGCTTTATACTTTTAAATGGTTGTCTCTGCACTTGGAATAACCTAAGAGCAGTTGTTAATTTTTGATGGTGTGATGGAAGCCCTGGGTATGCAGATTTGTGGAGGCCACAAATGGCTCACCTGGGTTTAAACATTCTTTCTCCTTATCCTTTAACCAAAGCCTGGAAGGTGTAAATTCAAGGTGATGAGGCAAATGTGTCACTCAGAAGGGGCTTTCCATATGTGGACTTAATCTAATTAAAATGTGCTCCATTCCATATTTATTTTGATAACTTTTAGGCAATGCTGATATGAAATGAAAGACTTTGCATTTCACTTAGTGAGCAATACAACAAAAAGGATTTTGTGTGTGTGTGTTTGGTTTTTTTCTTTAACAGTTTGGCAAAACTTAGAAAGATTCTTTACAATTGTTAGCTTGCTGCCTGAATCTGCATGCTGAAGGAGGGATTGGTGGTTTTTTAACAGTTGGCAGTGAGATCTGTCAGTATTTTTGATGGGGATGCACTCTGATTTTTCTAAGCTAATGATTTGTAAGAAATTAGATTTGGGGTCTGGAAAATTTGGGTTAAGGAAAGGTCAAGGAATTAAAAGATTATTATGGGCAATAAAAACCAGATGGAACACAACATTAGGCAGTGAAGAGGAACTTGTGGCAGGTCAGGGCTTAAGGCAAGTGGAGCAAAGCCAGGGCCAGCAAAGCACCTGGGATTTCCACATTAAACCAACACGAGACACCCTCAATCTCTGTTTCCTTTGTGTGGCTGCAAGAACTGCTCTCAGACTGACACCTGTGCCAGGGGCTGGCATTCCTTGCTTCCCTGCACTGCTGTTTCCACATCTGGTGAGAAATTCAGTTCAGAGACACAGAACCAGAGCTGGGACAGCACCCTGAGCTCTCTGCCCTGGGAGTCCCACATGTCCTTTTTGGCTGGGTCAGAGCATTGTGCCAGTGCCAGCCCTGCCATTCTCCACTTGGGAGAGGAGGATAAAGGGCTGGAGAGGGGGTTCAGGGTGGGGAGGGCAGCCCTGGGGGGCCAGAATTCACATGCAGGCAGCACCAGCAGCCAGGCAGCTCCTGGGCAGACCCATGAATCTGCTCAGCCTTGCTGCCTGTCAGAGATGAAAGTCAAACTTGCTGTGGGAGCACTGCCAGGCTCAGGTCACCCCTGAGCATTCAGGCTGGCTCTGGAGGAGATTGTGGCTTGTCCTGGGAGGATTAGACAAGGGGGTGACACAATTAGATTTTTGTTCCAGCCATGCTGCACAAAATATTGCCCATTACTCATTTGTTCTGATACTTAATTTGCTCTGATGGTGAGGTGATGTGTGTTGCTCATTTTTAATGGCCATGTGTGCTCAGTGCTGCTGCAGGAAGTTATCAGGACCGTGTCCCTCCAATTATGTAATGCAGGTTACTTAAGCCTATGGATGTAATGAGAGCAGGGATTAGGAGCAGCATGTGCTCCAGGATAAAAAAAAAAAAAAAAGCTTTGGATTGACCCAGAATGGTTTTTTTGTGACCTCATCCCACTGTAGGAGAATAAAATAAAGGTGAACTTTGGCTGGTGATGGCTCTGCTGACTTCTTACTTGCAAAAAATGGTGCTGCTTTAAACAGTGAGAGGAAAAACTCTCTAGAGAAAAATGTCTTGTTTCTACAAGGGAAATATCTATAGGCTGAAAGAAAGATATTACAAATTTGCATGCCTGCTTATTTTAATAAGAAGTGGAGGCATCACCTGTTCTAGATTAGGTGAAAGACCCCCAAAATGGGGCACGTGGGGTGCACAGGGATGTGGGGTGAGGGTTCCTTACTCTGCAACACACAAACAGCAGCAGGTTTCAGGGTGGGGAACTGCCTGTAACTCTGCCCACAGAGATCCTTCAGCCTCCCCATGGGATCTGCAAAACCAGGCCCTCACCCCTGGCCAAGGGCATCCCAGATGGGGAGAAGTTTCTGGGTTTCCCATACTTATAAAAGCAAACCTAAAATCTTCATTTTTTTTCCTTCCCTAGTCAACAGACTGCCACATTCTTCTCTTTATTTTATTTTCTACTGAGATTTGTTCCAGATGTCATGTAGGCCGTCAAAACTTTGTTTTTAATGAGGAAAACTATTTTGATGACATTCTAATTCAACAATATTAGATAAAGTTGCAAGTTTTTAATATCACCAGTTTCAAAAGTGCAATGAAAATGAGTGAGCTCTTACATGTGCTTTCAGAGTAAAGCCAGCAGGCTCCATTGTGCCATCTTCAATATGAAACTTAATTTTTTTCCTAGTCAGAATAAAATTGTTCTGGATGATTTCTTTTCTTTTTGCTTGAGAGAAAAATAACATTTATCCTTTACACCCTCATTTGGGGAGAAGAAGACATCATTTTAAAAGTTTTTATTGCCTCTTTCATTGTTAAATAACACAGAAGATTTATTTCCTGAGCAGCTTCAGGCCTTCTGAACACACTTTTATACTTCTTTTCCCCCTAAGATTCATTTATTTGTCTTAAATGTATTTTATTTCTTGCTTGAATGGTGCTGACTGGCTCTTTTGGTGCTATGGCTGAAACAAGTGGCACCTTCTGTGCTTGAAATTCCATGGCTACAGACACATGGAGCAGCAGCCAGGTTTCCATCTGAGCAGCACTGAATGTCTCCAGAGTTATTGCTTGAGCAGTCACTTGGGTAAGATGAACAAAAATTGGTTTTAAATACGTTTGTCACTCATTTTCATTTCTCACTCAAAGCATGGAGGCTGTGCTTGGTGCTGGTCTTGGTTTTATTTTTTGAGGACATTTAGGTTTGTGCTTGAGAAATGACAGTGAAGTAAAGATTCTGGATTTAGTTCTGTTGGCCTGAGTCTGGAATTCTGGTCTCTTTTAGAGTTAAGTTCTGATAGAAATGCTGTGTGCATCTTCATCAGCTCTTCTATTGCCCTGCTTTCATTTTCACTTCCCTCCAGCTGCTTTTTCCTCTTCTTTCCTTCCCTTCTTCCTCTTCTTCCACCTTCTTCCCTGTCTCCTTTGAGCTTAAGATCCCTCCTGCCTCCAGGTGAAGCAGCATGAGAATGAAAATGGGTGAATTTTGAGTTCTTTACAACACAGTAAATTAAATGTTGGACATGAGGAAGCAAAATTTGATTACTTTTTGTGGGTGAACTTCCAAGTTAAGAAATAGGTGAATTTCATTTACAGAAGAAACATTAAACACTTCACCAGAGCCCATGGATTTGTGTAAATCTTGTTCATTTATGTATTCCCTGACCTCATTCTCTTCCACCAAGGTCTTCCTTGCTTCAGCCTCTCCCCTTGGTCTCTGGGGGAGGAGTTTGGGATTCCTAAGGCTGATCTTGCCATTAAATACTGAGGTAAATAAATAAGACACTCAGTGCCTCAGCCTTCTCAAATGAAAATGCCCAAGTGTTTGACAGTTTCTGTAGATATTCAGCTTTGACTTAAAAAAAGCATGTTTTCAGGTGAATATCTTTACCTGGAAGATACCTGTGGTGTGTAAAGGTTCTTCTGGAAAGAGGACACAAATGATGGTCCTGATTCAAAAGAAGGAATTCTTTCTTCTTTTGCTATAAAAGCACCTGCTCTGCTGTGCATTTGTTTTGGGTTTGGGTATCTTTTTTTTGGCCTTAATTCCCTCCTGAAGGACTTTGCACTGTACTGAAGGACTCTCAGGTGTGACACAGGCCAGATCTGGTACCTTTCTGCCTCTTCTTTTTTTATTATTTCCCAAGTTTCCACTAGCACCATTCTGACCTTTCACAACTAAATGTAATGAGAAAGAACACATCTGTTCAATTATTGGCTTTTTGTTTCAACTGTGAATAAAATGAAGGCAAAATAAGGGTTAATTTTGATAAAAGAAGTGTATCTCTAACAACATGACACTATTATTCTATTGTGCTGTTTATTTCCTATTAAACACATCTATTCTGTTTTCACCAAGTACCTGTTTCTACTTAATTCTTTCCTACAATCCTATGTAAAATCTCTTTGTTTTACACAGGATATCTGTAATGTCAGATGCACAAATATTTGGTTTTTCTGGGACATTTGCCTTCTAAATCAGTCCCTGAGATTTGTCTGCTCATACTGAGTGGAGAGTTGCTGACTTTCACCTGTGAGGGAGCCTGCTATAAATATGATCAATAGCTGTTTGCATCCTATTACTTTTATTCCAGGCACATTCCTGTGGTCAGGATGTCAGATCCAGTGTAATGTGGCATGTTGTCTGATCAATAGCAATAATGATAAGACAGCTTCTTTTTTATCCTGATGGCAGCTTCGTGGGGGGATTTGGAAACCATTTGTTGTCTGAATGGTGATGTGAAACCTCAACATTAATGCCAGCCATGCTCTGAGTTCTCAGTGCATTGTGTGCCACCTCCCATTAAGTTTTCTCATGTCATGCAGCTGCACTTTAAAGTGCTTTGCTTGTTCCTACGTTGAGAATGCGAGGCATTTCGCCTTTTCCTGCTGCCAGTGCATCACAGGGAGCATCCAGCTTTCCTCGGAGTTGGGGTCTAATTGCTGCTTATTAAAAATAATGAACTATCTTACAAGTTGTACTTTTCTGC
>VWYE01024472.1:0-13846 GCA_013398995.1 Alaudala cheleensis
GGTGGGGGCTTTGCCTCGGTGCCCCCCGGTTCTGTCGTGTCCCGGTTTGAGCTGCTGGATCCCCCCTGGGATCTCACAGGAATCTCTCGCGCCGCTAATGAGCTGCGGCGCTAATTAGCGGCCGCTCGCCGCGAGGATCGCTCCGTTCCTGTCCTGTGTCCCCGCTCCGACCCCTCGCAGAGGGGATCCGGGGCTTGTGAGGGGAGTTTGGTATTTTGGGGCGTCCCCGTCCCTCCCCAAACGGGGAATGCAGAGCCCAGAGCGTTACTCGGGATGGGGATGCTTCGTGTTTGTGCTTGGAACGAAGCACAGCAGAGACTTTCTGCTTTTGGGTTGGGTAATTAAATTGAGTTTAATCTACTGGCGGCCAGAGATGCTCCGGGCGCTGGAGCCCCTCTGCTTTGAGCCAGGCTGGGAAAGCTGGGTATGTTCACCTGGAGAAGAGAAGGCTCCAGGGCGATCTCGGAGCCCCTTCCAGTGCCTGGAGGAGCTCCAGGAGAGCTGGAGAGGGACTTCGAACAAGGGATGGAGGGACAGGATACAGGGAATGGCTTCCCACTGCAGGGGTAGATGGGATATTGGAAAGAAATTCTTTCCTGTGAGAACCTGTCGCAGGTTGCCCATCCCTGGAAGGGACCTGGGACAGTGGAAGGTGTCCCTGCCCATGGCAGGGGTGGAATGGGATGAGCTTTAATGTGCATTCCAACACAAACCGATCTGTAATTATATGACAAACTATAAATTTATCTGTGCTGCATCAGACTGGGAGAATAGCAGTACTTTAGGGTTTTTCTCCTTTTGGGAACTTTTTCTCATCCACTGTGGTTCCCTTTCACTTGTGCACATTCCCAGTGAGCTGAATTCACCAGCACAAAAAAAAAAAAAAAAAAAAGTTCAGTGAACTATGCCTGTAGAAGTAAATAATGGCAGAAGTGTTGTTTGTCTTCAATTTTATGATGTAAACATAAAGCCTCAGCTGAGAAATGCTGTTTTTGTGGGATTTTTGCAGATGCATTTCTGGATGTGACGCTCTCTCATGCTTAAGTAGTTGGATTGTGAACATCAGCTTCCTTTTGGTTGCAAAGCTCAACCTACACTTAAAAATAAAATAGAAAACAAGTCTTGCTTGTCTTTTGGGCAAATACCTCGAGTGGTTGTTTAAATTGTGGGCTGTTTGCTGAAGTTAGGGCCATAATGTAATAAAAGCATAAAAGATCCTTGACACGTGGACTGGTGGCTTTGTTCAGGATTTCTAATGAGCATCACCTCCTCAGTCCCCTCGCTGACACCTGCTCAGCTTCTGTTTGTTTGTGCATGGCAGATAATCAAAAGACTCCTTTTTTTAAGAGTACAAACACCAAAACAGCTGAAATTTTACTGACACCTGGAAGGCTTGAGCATCCTAGAGAGGTTCTGAATTACAACTTCAGTAAGTCCTAGGGGCAAACAGGCAATCTAGTATTGCCAAGTTATATTCATAGGTGATAATACATTTAACAGCAGTTTTGAGCATATTCATGGTACAGTTGTGGGTTCTCATGGCTGATCTTGACCCAGCTTCTGCTTTTGTTGTTGTTATGGTGTCCTGTTATTTCAGCTGCCTCTTGTCCTGCACTTCTGATCTCTGAGCTTTTCATGGTCTCAGGCTGCAAGGGAGGTTTTGCGTTTGAACAATTAGGAACTAAAAAGAGGAGAATCAAGGCTGAAAAATTATTAGGGTCCAGGACCACTCCTCCTATTTTAAATTCCATACTGCTCTTGTCACCTTTGTTATCCCTCTCTGCTGTTTTGTTGAGTGGCTGCCTCAGTTTATGAGGAGTTAAGGAATTTTTTGGTAGTTTAATGTCCTGATGACCTGGCCTCAAGTGGCACCAAGGGAGATTTAGATTAGATATTAGGAAAAATTCCTTCACCAAAAGGCTCATCAAGCCCTGGAACAGGCTGCGCAGGGAGGTGCTGTAGCCATCATATGTTCTGAAATGTATGGATGTGGCACTTGAGGGCACGGATTAGTGGTGACCGTGGTGGTGGTGCTTGATGGTTGGACTTGATGATCTCAAGGATCTTTTCCAACCTTATGGATACCATGGTCCTGTGATGTGATTCCACGACTCTGCCACATTTTGTCACTTGTAAGCAGCTGTTGGTACCTGGTGCAGAAAGGTGGATGTAATGGGGATGGGTCAGATCGACATCCCTTCTCAGCTCTCTCCAGAGGGAGATGACAGGTTTTTCCTCTTATTGAGTCATGGATATTTATTTTCCTGTGCTGCTTTACCTCTCCTGCATTTTCCCCCTCAGACCTGACACCACCCCCAGGGAGCTGCACCATGACAGCGCCATCCCCCAACCTGTCGTGCCACCACAACTCCATCGACGACTTCCGCAACAGCGTCTACTCCACGCTCTACTGCATGATCAGCATCCTGGGCTTTGTGGGGAACGGCGTGGTGCTGTACGTGCTGATCCGCACCTACCGGCAGAAGACGGCCTTCCAGATCTACATGCTCAACCTGGCCCTCTCCGACTTCCTCTGCGTGCTCACCCTCCCCCTGCGCGTCGTCTACTACGTGCACAAGGGCCACTGGTTCTTCAGCGACTTCCTGTGCCGCCTGGCGTCCTACGCACTCTATGTCAACCTCTACTGCAGCATCTTCTTCATGACAGCCATGAGCTTCTTCCGCTGCATTGCCATCGTCTTCCCAGTCCGCAACATCAGCCTGGTGTCGGAGAAGAAGGCGAAGTTTGTGTCCATCGGCATCTGGGTGTTTGTCACGCTGACGAGTGCGCCCTTCCTGCGGAACGGCACCTACCAACACGGCAACAAGACCAAGTGCTTCGAGCCGCCGGAGAACTCCCAGAAGACGAACATGGTGGTGGTCCTGGATTTCATCGCCCTCTTCGTGGGCTTCCTCTTCCCCTTCATCGTCATCACCATCTGCTACGCCCTGATCATCCGAACCCTGCTGCGGAACTCCATGCGGAAGAACGAGGCCAACCGCCGCAGGGCCGTGTGGATGATCGTCATTGTCACCGCCACCTTCCTGGTGAGCTTCACGCCGTACCACGTCCTGCGCACCGTGCATCTGCATGCCCTGCGCTGGCAGGGCGCCGGCTGCGGGCACACCCTGTTCCTGCAGAAAGCCGTCGTCGTCACCCTGCCCCTGGCAGCTGCCAACTGCTGCTTTGACCCCCTCCTCTACTTCTTCTCCGGGGGCAACTTCCGGCAGAGGCTCACCACGCTGAGGAAGGTGTCCTCCTCCAGCTTGTCACAAGCCTTCAGGAAAAAGATCTCTGTGAAGGACAAGGATGAGGAACCCTTTGGAGAAAGCCAGAGGGCGAATGGAAGGGCAGCTGTGGCTCCTTTGTAAGGTTAAACTTCTCAGAGCTCCGGTTGGGGATAGAGATCTCTGAACTCTTCCAGAAGAGGGGATGGAAGCTTTCACGTCTTTGTTGCAATTAAATAACTGATTTGTGGCAGAGCCACTGCTGGGGCTGGACAGACCCTGGGACCCCCAGAGTCACGTGGGATAAAGCAGCCGCCACCAGCAGAGTGTGGAGCTGCTGCTGAACTCCCAAACCCTTTCCAAGGCTGTATTTGGGCATTTGCTTCATTTCACGACTTTCCAAGAGCGTTAATTCCCCCAGCCAGCGGGAAATGTAAACAAAGCTTGCGGCATGTGGGAAGCTCCTGACAAACAGTGAGGGCAGAGTTTTCATTGGATCTTCAAACAGCTGCCAAGTTATTTATACAGTGAGGCCAGGATAATTCCTGCCCTGCTCCCAGCCGCTTCTGGATTTCGGTTTCTGCGATCATTATGAGTGTTTTCGGCTCCCAGGGCTGTGCCTGGGCTGCAAATCGGGATGGGCCCCTCTCCCACCCCCACAGAGCAGCTCGAGATGCTTTGGTGGGCAGCAGATTTGCCAGTATTTTCCCAATTTCTAGAAAAATCCAGGGGATCAGTTGTAAAATGTCAGTATCCTACTGTGCAGGATGGCTTAGGAATAAGGATTAGAGGGAAGCTTATTTCAGTCCTGGAGTGATGGCTGCACGATTCAGAATATCACTCCAGTTTTTGGGGATATTTTAGGTAAAAGTGGAGCTCTGCGTGCTCAGAGTCAGATTTACATTTCTCAGCTATTGGCTGTTACATTAGGGTGTTACATTAATAAGAAATAAAAATAAAGCTCTCTAGGATGTGACATGACACCCTGGAAAAGATCTTGAGGAAGAGCTGGAGATTCAAAATCTGAGTCTGGATGAGATGTGATGCTGAAACAACATTGAGCTCTGTTTCTTCTGTAAAGAAAAACTTCAAACTCTTGGATGGAGGGAAACATTCCTGTACTTTTCCAGGGGATCTGCAGGAAGGTAGCTCCAGCTCTGCTGGAGCAGAACCCAGCCGGAGATGTGCGACACATCCCGACAGAAATTAAAATTCTTGTAGGATTAAATCTCTCAGTTGGAGAAGGAGTTGATAAATGAACAGCAAGTGTGTTTGGATGTGGTATTTATGAAATTACTTGATGTTATCTTGAATAAAGAAAACAGTTTTGGTAGTGAAGAATAACAGTGAGCAAAAGGAGTTTGGCTTGGACAGGCATTTGTTGGAGAAATTATCTGTACAGATAAATAGATTGTGAATTCTGTCATTACACCACAGCCTTGGCTCATTAAAAGGCAGTTAAAAAACCAAATTCACCTTCAGGACAGATGATGGATGCGAATTTCCAAGGAGATCTGAAATTCCTTTGCTAAATTTGAAGGATAAAGCGGTAGAGGGCTGAACGCTGCTGCTGTAGAGGAGAGTTAGAGACTTCCATAACCACCCAGGAGGGCAGAGCCAAGAGTTCAAAGCCAGAACTACAAATTGTTCAGGGAAAAACAGGATGGATGAATTGGCTAAAACTAATTTTCAAAGGTCAGCCCTGAGTATTCCACTTGTGTCTCCAGGCTTTAAAGGCATTGTGAAACTGTAAATAAAAATCCTCATGAATTTTTATTCAGAATAGGCAGGAATAGCATGCCCATTCCCAAAGTTTAAAATATTGTACGGCAAAGCTAAGTATAAATATATATATGTATATATTGCAAAGCATTTTTATTGTATCTGAGGTATTTTTTATCCTTTTGCCTTTTTTATTTGAATGAGACAAAGTTAATGGCAGAGGAAATGGCAGCTTTTTTTTCCTTTTCTGTGCAATAGGAAAGCCTGTTTTAAAAACTTCGTTGAGAATCAAATTAAAACATTGCAAGTGAAACTTTAATTACTGTGGCTCATTTGAAAGTCTCTGTTACAGATTCTTCCTCCCTACAATAAAACTTTATTTGCACACAGCACCAGAGTGTAATATTTGCTTAATAATAATAATAATTTACAATGGTGTAATAAATGCTTAGGGCAGCACAGATGTTGCTGAGATGTTGGGGAAGTTATTTTGCTCCAGCCAAACTGGACTTTGCCGTAGCTCAACTTCCCAGGATTCAGCCACCACCTGGAGCTGCTGTTTGGGGAGCTGATGGAGCCGAAACACTTCTGGTGGTCTTGGTAGGTCTTGCAGTGGTGGAGCAGCCCAACCAAAAGCAGCTGGAACCTGAGTAAGTTGGGGTTTACAGACAGAAAATGCTTGGAAGACACTTGGAGGACAGGGATGCTCTTGGTGAGAGGGATTTTTTGTCTGTTNGTGAAACTGTAAATAAAAATCCTCATGAATTTTTATTCAGAATAGGCAGGAATAGCATGCCCATTCCCAAAGTTTAAAATATTGTACGGCAAAGCTAAGTATAAATATATATATGTATATATTGCAAAGCATTTTTATTGTATCTGAGGTATTTTTTATCCTTTTGCCTTTTTTATTTGAATGAGACAAAGTTAATGGCAGAGGAAATGGCAGCTTTTTTTTCCTTTTCTGTGCAATAGGAAAGCCTGTTTTAAAAACTTCGTTGAGAATCAAATTAAAACATTGCAAGTGAAACTTTAATTACTGTGGCTCATTTGAAAGTCTCTGTTACAGATTCTTCCTCCCTACAATAAAACTTTATTTGCACACAGCACCAGAGTGTAATATTTGCTTAATAATAATAATAATTTACAATGGTGTAATAAATGCTTAGGGCAGCACAGATGTTGCTGAGATGTTGGGGAAGTTATTTTGCTCCAGCCAAACTGGACTTTGCCGTAGCTCAACTTCCCAGGATTCAGCCACCACCTGGAGCTGCTGTTTGGGGAGCTGATGGAGCCGAAACACTTCTGGTGGTCTTGGTAGGTCTTGCAGTGGTGGAGCAGCCCAACCAAAAGCAGCTGGAACCTGAGTAAGTTGGGGTTTACAGACAGAAAATGCTTGGAAGACACTTGGAGGACAGGGATGCTCTTGGTGAGAGGGATTTTTTGTCTGTTCTGTGTGTCCACACATTGCAAATGCACAGAAAAGTCTACTGGGAACGGTTTCTCCTTGGATTTCCCCAACACAGGTGCAGGGGTCTGCAGGGGGATGTTCGGTTATAAAGCTCCAGCCCAGAGGGGTGAGCAGGGACTTTGCCATCAGCTCCCGGTGACCTGCACGTGCCTTTGCTCTATGGACACAGGAAAGTCCCACCCTGGCTGCAAATCCCGGGCAAGTTTTGCTCAGGAACAGGGACCTGGAGAGAAAGCTGTGCGGAGAAACTGGGACTGTTAGTGGGATGGGGCAAGTCAGAAATTGTGGTGTTTTTAGGGGCTGTACAACGTGACAGGAGCTGGGAAGTGGGGACAAAGTGTCACCCTGGTGCGGTGACAGAGACGCACAGAAAACGAAAGTGAGTGGGTTGGGTTTTTGNCTCCCTACAATAAAACTTTATTTGCACACAGCACCAGAGTGTAATATTTGCTTAATAATAATAATAATTTACAATGGTGTAATAAATGCTTAGGGCAGCACAGATGTTGCTGAGATGTTGGGGAAGTTATTTTGCTCCAGCCAAACTGGACTTTGCCGTAGCTCAACTTCCCAGGATTCAGCCACCACCTGGAGCTGCTGTTTGGGGAGCTGATGGAGCCGAAACACTTCTGGTGGTCTTGGTAGGTCTTGCAGTGGTGGAGCAGCCCAACCAAAAGCAGCTGGAACCTGAGTAAGTTGGGGTTTACAGACAGAAAATGCTTGGAAGACACTTGGAGGACAGGGATGCTCTTGGTGAGAGGGATTTTTTGTCTGTTCTGTGTGTCCACACATTGCAAATGCACAGAAAAGTCTACTGGGAACGGTTTCTCCTTGGATTTCCCCAACACAGGTGCAGGGGTCTGCAGGGGGATGTTCGGTTATAAAGCTCCAGCCCAGAGGGGTGAGCAGGGACTTTGCCATCAGCTCCCGGTGACCTGCACGTGCCTTTGCTCTATGGACACAGGAAAGTCCCACCCTGGCTGCAAATCCCGGGCAAGTTTTGCTCAGGAACAGGGACCTGGAGAGAAAGCTGTGCGGAGAAACTGGGACTGTTAGTGGGATGGGGCAAGTCAGAAATTGTGGTGTTTTTAGGGGCTGTACAACGTGACAGGAGCTGGGAAGTGGGGACAAAGTGTCACCCTGGTGCGGTGACAGAGACGCACAGAAAACGAAAGTGAGTGGGTTGGGTTTTTGCTTGGAACTGGGTTGTTGTCTGCTGCGGTTTTTGGTCCAATGGTGTCCCCTAGTGCTGAGCCGTTCCCGGAGCCGCCGCCTGTGGCTGCCGAGGTTTCCTCTTTGCATTTAGTCCAGCCCCAGTTCCTCTCCTGTCACACTGTCCTATTTCCTCTGGTGCTGACCCCTTCTCTGGTTCTTCCCCTCCCACCCCTGCCTGTATGTTATTTCACAGTCTTTGGGTTTCTCTCTCTGCCTTCCTTTTGGTTTTTCCTGCTTTTCAGGATGGATGCTCCAGCTGGGAAGGACTCAGCCACAGAAGGACCCAGTACCCTCTTCCTGCCTTGGGCTCCAACTCCACCCTCAACTTTGCGTAAAAACCACAGATTTTTCCATAGGATGACTGTCCCAGAATGGGCCTGCAGAGCTTCCAGCAGGAGCTGCTGGTGGGTGCAGCCCTTGGGGATCACCTCCTCGTGCCAGTTTGGCCTGGGTGTGTCTGGGAGGGTTATTTCTGGCCAAACCAGTACGGCTGTGGGTGAAAAGCCCTGCAAGAAACTGGTAATCCACGTGGGACTGGAATAGTCCTGCCTTTCTTCTTCCACAGAAAAGGGAGCTGCCACATGGGCACAGCTGAGAAGTTCAGAAACTGCACATGGAGCATGCTCACCCTAATTCCATAAACTGCTTTCCCATAAAATTCCTGCAGGATGCGAGAAGCCAGCAGCCCTTCAGTTTAACAGGCAATAAAGTCCAAGCACCAGCAATAAAGAGAGATTTCCTCTAATTCCTGCTCTGAGCATGGTGCCTCCTGTCCCCACCATCCCTTAGCACGTATTTTGGGGCTGGAGGGGCTCAGTCCGTTCCCACTGCCTGGATTGCCCAGGAATCTATGCTCTGAGAAGCTCTGGGTCCCTTAAGCAGGAGTTAATTCTCAAGCTGAATCTCAAGTTAGCATTTTTTCCCCATTTCCACTGGTCTGACATTAGGAGAGGGTCTGCTCCCACATGGCAGGAGGGAGAATACCCGGCTCCTTATCCTCCTCCTACACACGGTTCGACCTGATTACCAGGGAAAAAAACTAAGGAGCAAAAACTCAGGAAGCCCATCAGATTTTGAACTACCATCAGCACTAAAATGTCTTAGAAATATTCAGCAAGCAATAAAATGTCTTAGAAACATTCCTGAAATCAAACCTGAGGGATGAAAAATCCAGCCTGACAATGGGTTTTTCATCCCTCAGGTTTGCTTTCAGGAATGGGTTACAAAGAGGGTTACAAATCCCTCTTCAGATCAGCAAAGTTGGGAACTCAACCCTGCTTCTCCCAAACTCTTAATTCCAGCCCTGCGAGTGGCCACATGTACAAACAACTCTGGAATATTTGCAGACTTGACTGGAGGGGGAAATGTGCCTGTTTTGTTCCTGTCAGTGTGGTTTCTTACGCTTCAGAGGAAACCAGGCTGCCCTGGGAGCAAAGCAAGGGCCCTTTGTTCGGTCAATAAATACATTCCTGACGGATCTTCACCAGGTTGGGAGGGATAGAAGGAACAAGGCAGCAAAACCTCACATTTTTGATCATTAATAAAATCTCCAAATACAGGACTGCTGCTGCAGGTCTTTGCTGGGGAAGGCAAAGACTGAACAGAGTTTGGTTTGGGTTTGGTCTGTTTAAATCCCTTTATTTGTGAGGAGTGCAACTCCCTGATGATCTGCTTGTTCAGCCTGGAGAAGAGAGGACACACGGGAAACTCCTTAGGAGCTGCAGCTCCTCCTGAGGGGTAGCTCCAATCTCCGCTCCTTGTGAGAGGGACAGGACCCAGGGAATGGATGGAGCTGTGTCAGGGTAGGGTCAGGCTGGGTCAGGGAAAAGGTTCTTCCCTCAGAGGGTTCTGGGGCACTGCCCAGGCTCCCCAGGGAATGGGCACAGCCCCAAGGCTGCAGAACTCCATGAGTGTTTGGACAACACTCTTAGGGATGCACAGGGTGAGATTTTTGGGGTGTCTGTGCAGGAGCTGGACTGATCCTTGTGGGTCCCTTCCAGCTTAGGGTATTTTATGATTCTTAGGCTCCCTGAGATTCTTAGGGTCCCTGAGACCCTCAATAACACCTGGAGGGCTCAAGGACAAGAAGCGGAGTGTCACCATGTCCCTGCTGTGGGGACACATGGGACAGGAGGTTCCTGCAGGTGTTTTGTCTGACCAGCCCAGGAGGCTGCAGAGGGCTGACTCGAAGCTGCTGGCTTTGGGAGCAGTTATTGCAAAAGGCAGCCTGTGGCTGGACTGTTAAAATTGCATCTGTCCCTAGTTCAGAGAGGCTTTATTTCCTTTCTGAGAAACTCTGAGACAGCCCCTTCTCTCTGCCCTGAGCTCCCCATGTTACTCATGGCAGGAAGCTGGTTACGTGAGTGAGGGCTGGAAAATGCTGCGTTGCCCTTTCACCACGAATTTTCAAGGAAAATGGAATGAAAAGTTCCCCCAAACTGGCCTTGAGCCGCTGCCTCCTGTCAGCAGCATCTCCTCCCACACTTCTCACGTCCTTCATCATCCCGAATCACTGTGCCAGAGGTTCACAGGACTCCTGTGTTCCTCCTCACTGTTTCCCAGTATTCATGTGGGAAGGGCAGGGCAGCAGCTTCCCTACAAACCTGGAGCAGCATCTTCATCTGTGGGGAAGGGCTTGTGGTCCCCAGCTCCAGAGAAGAGACTGGAGCAAGGCTGAGACCCCTTGGCAAGGGCAGCCCACTCCCAGTGGTGAGGTGGCCAGGACATTTCCCAGAGAAGATTCCCGAGCTGTCCACGAGGAATCCCAGGCTGGGCAGGACTCGAGGGGGGCAGAGGCTGAGTTCAGGTGGATTTGCCTCTCGGGATGCAGTGCAGTGACTCCAGTCAGGGTTAATCATATCCTGTGGGAAAGAAAAAGAGCCCTCAAGGAAGTGAACTAATGAAACAGAGGTGCTGAATAATGAATGTCAAAGCCCTGGGGAACAGTCCTGCACATCCTCAGCTCCTGGGGCAGATCCTCCTGGGATGTATCTGTTCAGATCCAAACTGTGCCACTAACACCAGCTGAAGGCAGAGTTTGCTCCCACTGTAATTAAAACTAAAACTAATCAATAGAATCTGAACTTATTCTGAGGGTCATCAAATATCCCTGGTGTGTCTGCACACGGCAGAGGATGCTGGGGGCACTGGGCAGTGCTGAGCAGGGGCCTCCAGAGCCACAGAGAGTGGCACCAATGATTCAACTCAAATTAAAAGCTAATTACTCTCTCCCATGGTGGGAATTCTGCTGGTGAAACAACCCCAGTAAACATCCAATATTACACTGAGTATATGTGAACTCCGACTCAGCCTCCATGGCTTCCAGCGAGGTGCCCGAGCTCGTGGCCTCCTCCACCAGCACTGNCCTTCTCTCTGCCCTGAGCTCCCCATGTTACTCATGGCAGGAAGCTGGTTACGTGAGTGAGGGCTGGAAAATGCTGCGTTGCCCTTTCACCACGAATTTTCAAGGAAAATGGAATGAAAAGTTCCCCCAAACTGGCCTTGAGCCGCTGCCTCCTGTCAGCAGCATCTCCTCCCACACTTCTCACGTCCTTCATCATCCCGAATCACTGTGCCAGAGGTTCACAGGNAAATTGCATCTGTCCCTAGTTCAGAGAGGCTTTATTTCCTTTCTGAGAAACTCTGAGACAGCCCCTTCTCTCTGCCCTGAGCTCCCCATGTTACTCATGGCAGGAAGCTGGTTACGTGAGTGAGGGCTGGAAAATGCTGCGTTGCCCTTTCACCACGAATTTTCAAGGAAAATGGAATGAAAAGTTCCCCCAAACTGGCCTTGAGCCGCTGCCTCCTGTCAGCAGCATCTCCTCCCACACTTCTCACGTCCTTCATCATCCCGAATCACTGTGCCAGAGGTTCACAGGACTCCTGTGTTCCTCCTCACTGTTTCCCAGTATTCATGTGGGAAGGGCAGGGCAGCAGCTTCCCTACAAACCTGGAGCAGCATCTTCATCTGTGGGGAAGGGCTTGTGGTCCCCAGCTCCAGAGAAGAGACTGGAGCAAGGCTGAGACCCCTTGGCAAGGGCAGCCCACTCCCAGTGGTGAGGTGGCCAGGACATTTCCCAGAGAAGATTCCCGAGCTGTCCACGAGGAATCCCAGGCTGGGCAGGACTCGAGGGGGGCAGAGGCTGAGTTCAGGTGGATTTGCCTCTCGGGATGCAGTGCAGTGACTCCAGTCAGGGTTAATCATATCCTGTGGGAAAGAAAAAGAGCCCTCAAGGAAGTGAACTAATGAAACAGAGGTGCTGAATAATGAATGTCAAAGCCCTGGGGAACAGTCCTGCACATCCTCAGCTCCTGGGGCAGATCCTCCTGGGATGTATCTGTTCAGATCCAAACTGTGCCACTAACACCAGCTGAAGGCAGAGTTTGCTCCCACTGTAATTAAAACTAAAACTAATCAATAGAATCTGAACTTATTCTGAGGGTCATCAAATATCCCTGGTGTGTCTGCACACGGCAGAGGATGCTGGGGGCACTGGGCAGTGCTGAGCAGGGGCCTCCAGAGCCACAGAGAGTGGCACCAATGATTCAACTCAAATTAAAAGCTAATTACTCTCTCCCATGGTGGGAATTCTGCTGGTGAAACAACCCCAGTAAACATCCAATATTACACTGAGTATATGTGAACTCCGACTCAGCCTCCATGGCTTCCAGCGAGGTGCCCGAGCTCGTGGCCTCCTCCACCAGCACTGACCCCTCAGCAGAGCTGTATATTTTGATTTTTCCTTNGGACTCGAGGGGGGCAGAGGCTGAGTTCAGGTGGATTTGCCTCTCGGGATGCAGTGCAGTGACTCCAGTCAGGGTTAATCATATCCTGTGGGAAAGAAAAAGAGCCCTCAAGGAAGTGAACTAATGAAACAGAGGTGCTGAATAATGAATGTCAAAGCCCTGGGGAACAGTCCTGCACATCCTCAGCTCCTGGGGCAGATCCTCCTGGGATGTATCTGTTCAGATCCAAACTGTGCCACTAACACCAGCTGAAGGCAGAGTTTGCTCCCACTGTAATTAAAACTAAAACTAATCAATAGAATCTGAACTTATTCTGAGGGTCATCAAATATCCCTGGTGTGTCTGCACACGGCAGAGGATGCTGGGGGCACTGGGCAGTGCTGAGCAGGGGCCTCCAGAGCCACAGAGAGTGGCACCAATGATTCAACTCAAATTAAAAGCTAATTACTCTCTCCCATGGTGGGAATTCTGCTGGTGAAACAACCCCAGTAAACATCCAATATTACACTGAGTATATGTGAACTCCGACTCAGCCTCCATGGCTTCCAGCGAGGTGCCCGAGCTCGTGGCCTCCTCCACCAGCACTGACCCCTCAGCAGAGCTGTATATTTTGATTTTTCCTTGTTTATTTCTACTGGATGTTCCTCTGAAACAACTGTGCTCCAACAAGGACTGCTGGAGGAGGAGGCAGCCCTTACACTTTGTACTCAGAGTGGGCACAATTCGTGGCTAAACTGACTCTCAGAAGGAAGTTGGGGGAAGTAGAAATACGGTTTATTAGCCATCAAATCTAGAAAAACAATACAGCCCGGAAAATACTGCCCTCCCGTGAACGAAGGAGAGTGATAACAGAAAGTTAAAGCTGAAATTTCAACCTCAAATGTAATTCAATTACAAGAAAAAGTATGTACATTCTTCAGCCCCTGCTTTCCCTGGCACATTGAAATTTCTACAAAATACCAGCTCTTTATCCAACCTACAAGAATTACGTCAATACAAACTGCAGGAGCTGTAAGGAGAGGGAGGAGATCTGGGGAATATTTTTGTTTCTTTCCATTTTATGTTAAAATTCAGAGATTTTCCTTAAGTTTAGTGCAGCAACACCAGAAGAGAGCATCACTTTTGCCATCCCAGCTCACACAAACACAGTTTGGACACCTTTTGGATGGAGAGATCTATATTCAAAGACTTCTATTAATTGATTTTGCCAGATTTTATATAGAAATACAAAAATAGGAAGACCAGGGGCAGTGGTGAACAGGCAACACTGAGCAAGACCCCGATATTGGTGAGGCATTTTCTGTCCCCTCTCCCAAAGTTAAAGGGGTCAGGGCCCCCTAAGGAGGCACTGACAGCATTTTATCCATCAGAAGGAGGATTTAAAAGCCCTGTAACCTTTGATAAGAGCAGGGATTAACAAACTTCATTGAGTATCACTGTGACAAAAGACAAAAACCCTGTGCAT